>JANHGB010052316.1:13136-25544 GCA_026283785.1 Coracopsis vasa | reverse complement strand
CTAACTAAACCATGTCCTTAAGCACCACATCCACACATCTTTTAAACACCTCTAGGGATGGTGACTCAACCACTTCCCTGGGCAGCCTGCTCCAGTGCCTGACAATCCTTTCAGGGAAGAAATTTTTCCTAATATCCAGTCTAAACCTCCCTTGGCATGACTGGGTGCCATTTCCTCTCGTCATATGACTTGTTACCTGGAAGAAGAGACTGAAAGCCACCTCACTCCATTCTCCTTTCAGTCAGCTGTAGAGAGCGATAAGGTCCCCCCGAGCCTTCTCTTCTCCAGACTAAACAACCTCAGTTCCCTCAGCAGTTTCGCATCACACTTGCGCTCCAGACCCTTCACCAGCTTCATTGCCCCTCTCTGGACCCGCTCCAGCACCTCAATGTCTTTTTTGTAGTGAGGAGTACTTTTTAGTGCTCAGTGACAATTTTCACTAAATTTAGAGGAGCTGAGTATTTCTTTTACCTTTCTCTTCTGTCAAATAGGGTGAAAATAGCAGAACTGGCATTCAAAAGCAGAGCTGAGATGAGAATAGCATGAGCCCTGTTATCTCAGGAAACCAGACCAAAAAAAAACCCAATATAAAACCAAAAGAAAACCAAAGAAACCTGGTCTTGCCAAATTGCAGTAATTTTTTAATATAACTCAGTATATATTTGTTCTTTGATGCTGCCTGTTTCACTCATAAAGCAATCCAGCAGATGGGGGAAAAAATATAGTGAAGTCTTTGGTTGCTAAAAAAGGTCTGGAAGGCAGGGAAGGGAAAGCTCATCCTATTACAGCTGCCCAACCTTATTTCATCCAACAGCTAAAAATTAGCCTTGATATTTTTAGAGGATCCTGAAAAAGACTGAGCAGTTGAGAGCCCCTGCATGACAAGGAGCAAGAATGGTCTGGTTGATTTCTCACAGCTCCCATGGTGTCACATCTGAGGTACTGTGTTCAGCATTACTCTCTCACAAAGCCTTCAAGAAATGGCATTGTTATACCAGATCTAGAATCCAGGAGCTGTGCATTATGCTGGAAATTTCACTGCTGTATGATAGATTACAGCAATGTGTCTCACTCTCAGAATGTATTGCTGTCTTTTATTGTTGTCCTCCATGAAAAAAGAAAACAGCAGAATACACAGAGCTTTTTGCTATCTTCAGTTTAGTGAGACTAATCATAAATCTTGTTACAAGTGCTTTCTTTCTTCCTTTTTTCTTTTCCTACAGTAGTATATCATCTTTCAATCTAGACAATAAATTCTCTGAAGAGACGACAATGCCTGACTCCCATTCTGGTCTGAGACTGAGTAAACAATCTAGAAAGAATTTATATAGCAATATTCTAACAGAAAATGCCACAGCAAGCACAGATATGACAAAGTTACTGATAAGAAATGCAATACTATTTTCAACTTCAGCTATATTATATTTAGTTTACACAGAGGGTCATGAAAACACCTCAAGCATATACACCACATATAGAGGGACTATTTCAGAATATTTCAAATTAAGAGAGGAACATCTTCGTTATTTTCAAAATCAACATAACTATTCTTAGTCTCTGTAGTCTTCTCTGGTTGTAGCTTAATAGGTCCCAGTCCAACTCGTTCCTTTTCTTGGATTATCTTTGTTATATCAGGGAATGAATATTTACTAGGATCCACTTCTAATTTCTCAACTTGTCTGCTCCTGAAACAAGAGGGAAACAAATGGAAAGAACTTAATTTCAAATACAGCAGAACTGTTTTGGGTGCCTGTTTGTAAACCTGTTGGCTTCTGCGTGAGGGTTGCTACTGAGTCCAATTAAACCAGGATTAAGGGTATTGTAACTTGAAAAGTGATGGTTATAAAAAATCTCAGTTTAAACACAGGAAGTACTACAAAATCTCAGAGATGTTATACAAAAGAATCCTTATCTTATAAACATCAGAGTTCATTTTTTAGCTAATTTGCTCTATATCAGAACATGGTGACTGCTGATATCACATTACAAAAAGTTGGCTTTGGATGTAAGACAGAGGTGTTTTAATCTAATTGGGTATTTTGTTCTTTTTTTCTTTCTGTCCCTTTTTTAACACAGTTTCTTCCCACTAGCTGTCTATTCATTTCTATGTGACAGATTCATCTTTGAAAGCAGAAATGCTTTTACATAGTGAGAAAAAGTAATTATATGGAATTATTTGCTTTTATCTGCTAATTCTTATATTTTAGCAATATGAATCCTCACCATGTTTATATTATGAACAAAACCCTAAATGAAAGTATAAGACAGGTCAGAGGTATAACAGCATTTACAGATTCTGTTGCTATGAAGGATTTTCTTTTAGATTACACTTAGAAATGTGTACAGGCCACTCATTAAGGCAACCCATCCACAGCACATGATGATCAAAGATATGAAATATACTTTCTGACTTCCAGCATTTAAAGCCACTGCTTTTTTGTACTAGAGGAGCTCAACAATGAAATGGAAAAATCTAGCCTGTTTTCAAGTAATTTGTAACTGTTTACATGAAAAATGGCAAAATGGAAATTTAGCTGTATAATAATGTTCGCATTTCTGTAAATCCCAACACTATTTGTACACCTTCATACTAATTTAGGTTTTATATTGAGTGCTACTTGGGGTCAAAGTTCCAAGCTCAGCATTATGAAAGACAGTGCGTCACTCTTCAAAGATGTGTGAAAGCTCCATGTTTACCCAAGAGATCAGAAAGGTGCACTATTAGAACAAGAATCGACAAAAAAGTGGCAAAGTCACTGGATGAAAGGATGCATTTCTTTGATGCCAACACAGGTAATGAAAATATGTAAATAACATCTATTTAAAGATTTTTAACTGGAAATAGCCCATCTTCAGCTGTTAAAACAGAGAAAGGTGTGCAAAGCAGCTTCCAAATGCTGCCAGTGCTTCTCCATCTGGGCTATATGAGCAGACATCCAAGCCCATATCTGTGTGCAGGATCTTTATCCCAGAGAAGGAGAGATGCAGAGGGATTCCAGGGAGGTTTCATCCTCTCCTCCCATGCTACACTGAGGAAAGCATGCCTAACGGAAGAAGCAGTCATCAGCCTAGTTACCTCATTCATCAGCCTTATGTCACTAGATTTTTCTTGTGCTATGGGAATTATTTGATCATTTTGCTGAGTGGCAAACAACTACATAAGCACCCTGCTTTAATAATCATAGAATCATACAATAGTTACGTGGCACAAATGAAAACTACTCAGAAAATTTTATGGGTAATGAAGACAAATACAAGGAAACTCCTTTTTCTTTACCCTGAATGTTCTTCAATTCATAACACTACACAGTTTACTGAAGTAAAAGTGGATTCACTTTGTAGTAACATTTTATAAAATGTTCATCCCCAAAACATAAGAGACATTTTTGTTTCCCGTGTAATTTATGATATGTGCTGTGATCTGGAATCACTGCATCAGTGGCTTTTGAGGGAAATCACAAAGAATGCACACCCTGTCCATAATCTTAATCTAATCACGAATCTGAGGCACCTCAGAAAAAGCTAAAAAAGCATAAATATGAATTAGACTCATGTTAGAAAATATTTTTGTTAATTTGAAGTATTTTAATTAGTAGTGGTATTTTACAACTCTAAAATTGTACAAATTGCTAGTCATGAATATACAATAAACTATGGAATTTGACTAGATTTGTGCTTAGGAGCAAACTAAATTCAGTACATGAGAAATTAACTAACAGTGACCATTGAAAGTAACAATCCACATCAACATGAAAGGATTGTACACATCTGTCATTCTCAAAATGTAATTTGCACCTTATCTAGAAATATCTATTAGCAACAGACAATAGGAAAGACTGAAAATCAAGCACAGGTGCTTTCTCTACTGAGAATCTGCTCCTATCTTAGTGTTATCTATGCAAAAAGAATCTGGGTATTGATGATGTAAGTCTAACCACCTGAAACTTCTGGGAAGAAAGAATGAGTTTTGGGTCATCCAAACATTTTTTATGTATAATTCTGCCTAGCTGAATAAAACTGATCATGTTGCTGAAACTCTTCTATGAGCAACGGTAAAATAACAGTGATGAAAACAATAACGTTTCTTGAAGGACCAGTTACAGCACATCTCTGGAAATCTCAGTGTTCCCAAATTATTTCAATGTCAGGTTAAAAGAAAAAAGAAGTTCACAGGTTTTGGCACTGTTACCTGCAGCTGAGTGTTCTCCACTCAAGGGAAAATTATGGCCTCAAGATTAGAGCACCATACAAAAATAAATAACACTGGGTTAAATCCTTTCTTTTTTCCTGGCATTTTTTCCCCTTAGGAAGGCTATTTCTATCTCCACATAGTTCAGTGATTCTTTTAACAAAGAAAATGAAAAAACTCCACAATAAAGTCAGTCCTTCCAATTTTGCATAACTATAGCAGGCTGCTGCACAATCTGGTGTGTGATTGAGCACATATCTGATAATTTGATATTTCTTGATAAATTACACTTTTGTTCACACAGTTCTTAATCCCCATATTTGCTATTTTAATGACTTGACAGTTACATTCCCCTGTTTCAGCTTCTGAATTTCAATAAAATTTAGATTACTAAAGCTTTCTCATATGTTTGATCCAGAATATGCAGGTTTTGACATCTGATTGAAAGTTTCCTTTTTGGCATCAGGATTTCCAAAGATATTTACAAGTCACAGCCAACAGCTTCAGAGAGACACTTATTCCAGTCTTCTAACATTGTGAATGAAATGGCAGAAAAGTCATTATCATATTAGAAAAAGTGCTAAAAAATGCTTTTCTTGAATAAGAAAATAAAGTTATTCCAGTAAATGGAATTATGTCTTATTTGTGAGCTTCAAGAAAGACAAATCTTTATTTATGCATGTTAAAAATTGATTGTGAATGTGTGACACTTGCCATAGTCTGGTCTCAGCTTTTGAAAATACAGGCTTAGAAAAATCTACTAGGTAATCTAAGTAAACAATTATGGTTTTATAAATACTTGGAATATTAATACATCTTTCATTGCATAAGAGGCCTTTCAAATCTCCCTACATAGATGAAGTTGGAAATGAAGCTATGACTGGAGTCTTCAGTCAGTGGATCATTGGGAAGATAGGAATACACGACTGGTAGACTCAAATTCTCTTTTCAAGGACTAAACTACAGTCAAGAAGAACTATCAAATCCTTGGTAAAGAATTCTGATTAAAGAAAGGCTGATGATATCTAGGTCATTCTGTTCTAAAAGACAAATGCATCTCACAAATAGGATTCATCAGACTGAGAATGTACATAATACTAGCACCTACACTTCTCAAAGTTAGACAGAAAATCACAGTCACTGTGATATTTTCAATTTCACTGTTTCATCCCTTAGCTTCTTTTGCACAATCACTTCAAGATACTGAATTTTGAGCTGACCTTGTCTGTTAGCAAGAGATATGCTCTAACAAACACCTGCATATGCAAACTGATCCTGAATTTCTCAGTCTGGCTATAGTATCATCCTTTTTTCACTCCTTGATTAACCCAGAAAAATAAAAAGCACTGTTAAATTTGTCAAAGTTGAGTCCCTAATGTGTAAAAAAGAGTGAAGCTTACAGTGAAAACACGTTTTGTTCTAACAAGGTGACAAGACTTTGTTTACAAAGTTACGGAGCGTTACAAAGAGACTTTAAAGTACCTCTCTGCCCTGAGCCTTTTGTCCTTGTCACATATGTACAACTGGAAATCACTTTAGATTGTAGTGATCAAGAGTTAACTGAACAGAATTTGTGAGAATACTTTTTTTCCAGAAGGGCACATTTCTGAAGTCTCCTCACCCTTACTACAGTTACGGATTGCTAGATGCCTTTGTGTGCAAAGTAAGTGTTACTCACTTATGAGACACCCCACCTTTTCTTCTCCTCATTAGTCAGACGATCAAGATGTATACCCTCTGCTTTGATCAGCGCCAGGCCTCTATGAGAATGTAAATGAATCTCTACTTTAAGACTAACAAGTGAAAACACCTTTTAATATGTTGCTTAATTCTACCTAACTCCACTTTTGGGTCAAGAAGTGAACTGATTACAACTCCTGTAAGTCCTCCTTTCCCACACAATGTAACTTGCATTGTAAAAATTCTCAATATCCTCATGACAGTTATCAAACTGGTAGCCAGAAAACCTGACACAGAAAAAGGTATCTTTCATGTGTTCTTAGGTATCTTTCTTTAACTGAAGGAATTCAACTGTGTGCATATTTACAATTAGAGACAATTTTTTATTTTTCTTTCCTTTTTTCTTTTTAATTTCCAACATGTTAAAGGAAGAATAGCCTAAACCCAAGGGTATGAGACAAGAATTATTGACTTCATGTAACTGTCACACAAGATTTCCACTATGCCCTCAGAAAAGTCAGTTCCTACCTACACCTGAATTTCACCTATGCAACTGTGATGAACTCAACTTCTGTACCTCAGAGACGAATCATGAGGCCAGTTACAGTAAAGAATGGCATGCTCAGCGACTACATAATGGAGGCTTTGTAAGTATAATAAATCAATCTGTCAAATTCCCCCCATAGCAACTTGTCTCTTTGAAGGTTTGAAATACAATTTTTTATACAGCCACAGAAGAATCTCTCTCACGTGGCAGAAGTAATAATAGTATCACCATGTAATCTAGCTAACAAAGTTAAAGAGATTTAAAGCATTGCATTATAGTTTAGCAGATTATATGTCTGATATCATTTAGCTAAGACATCTGTAGCTGTCAAGTGCAATCACTGTAATGAATGTTCTTCTGTAATCTAAGAGACAACTATTCAGCAAATTTTGAACATCTGGCTAGTCAGCGACTTTACAACTAAAAAGAGGTCAAAACTCACTATTTTTAGTAAGAACTGTAATTCAAAGGACTTTTTTCCTACTTCTATTTTTTGTGATATATATTCCTGTAATATTTTAACACTAAGACTTATATTTTTCCTTCAAAATCTGCGGTAAGCATATTCATAACAACATAAAACTGCATTGAAATCAAACAGAAATTCATGAAGTATCACTATGCCATGGATTGTCTTTAGTTCATCACCTAGCAGGAAAGGACACCATTTCACATTATTACTTCCATTACTTCTACATTCCCATTATTACTTCTATTTAAACACTTACTTACTGTATAGCCAAAGCTAAAAGCACACTGACAGTTCAAAGGAAATTCATAATCATAATCACAGGTTACCAACTCTTTTGCTTTTTAGCAGAATTCATTTTGAAAACAAATTATGTCAGTTACTTAATAAAGAAAAGTCTGATTTTCTCCTGGAAAAAAAAAGCTAAGACTTCTTTTTTCAGAACCAATTTCTTTTAATGTATCTAATGCTTTAGCTGTACTTCTGTGGGAAAAAACTATTCCTTTTGCAAAGTAAATTCATTGAATATGACTATAGAACATATTGGGTTGGAAGGGACCTTTACAGGTCATCTAGTCCAAGCCCCGGCAGTGAGCAGGGGCATCTTCAGCTAGATCACGTTGCTCAGAGCCCATATGCAGCTTTTCATCCACCAGTACCCCCCTGTCCTCCTCCTCAGGGCTTTTCTCAATCCTTTCATCCCCCAGCCCGTACTTATACTGGGTATTGCATCACTCCATTTGCAGGACCTCACACTTGGCCTTCCTGAACCTCATGAGGTTAATATGGGACCACTTCTTGAGCTTGTCCAGGTCTTTCAAAATGGCATCCTATCCCTCAGGTGTGTCACTGCTGCCTAAGAAAAGGATACAGTGCTTGTGCTCATGAAGAATCTCAACAAACTCTTGCAGTCTCCCTGTCATTTTCCCATCATCTAGGTCATTCAAGAAATGAAGTCATGACTGATCCTTATTAAAAATAAGACATAATAGCAGTATACTAAATATTAAGACCCACGATCCATTATGCTATTTTTTACTAATGGTTTAGCCTATCCATCAACATTCACCACAAAGAAATCAAACAAGGAAACAAATGCAACACTAAATATAAACGGCTTAACAAACTTTGTTGTTAGCTTCTCTTATTCTGATGTGAATACCATTGCCTATAGCAAGAGGAAAGTGAAGATTAAGAGATATATCATAGTATTTGTACTTAGGCCCAGTCTACATCTACAGCAATGGCTAATAACACTTGCTAAGAGTAAAGACAAAAAATAGTGCATCACTGATATATGATTCTGGCAGTCATTAACTGTGAGACTTCAAGAGCAGGAGTTTACATCATATTTAAAAGGGTAGATCTATGTTATAAAACCTTGCAGAACTCTTTTTCAAATGTACTTATAAGTGTAGCAGCTCAACCAGTAGACTAGTGAGAAGCAATTCACGAGAGGGATTCATAATCATTGCTTTCTAAATGGTTTTCAGACTTGAGTTACGCAGCAAGGAGCTCTGCAGATGTAATTCTCAGCAGGTGATTTAGTTTTAATATATGCCAGCTTAATAATCTGAATAAGCTGATGGAACAAAACTGATAGGCAGAAATAAGTGCTTTTTTGGCTCTGCTGCTGGAGCAGATCACTTTATAAACAGCACCAGACAGGCTATTAGCTTTTAGACACAGTTTTACTCTATACAAATCAATATTTTCATACTTTCAACAGTAACATAATAAGAAGCATACATTCTGGCATGTGAGTAACGCATGGACAAAAAATAAAATGAAACTAATGCAGAAGAAAAAAGGAATTACCTTCTTGCATTTTTTTGCAGCGCATTGCAGTCAGAATGCTTAACTGAAGTTGCTACTTTTTGCTTAGGCAGGATTATTTCTTTAGCCTGAAATAAAAATAGAAGAATAATTCTAATAAAAGTTGACACTTATGCTCACAAGCATTTATATAATCTCTCAAAAATAGAAAAACTAAGAGAGTCTGAATAAATTTTCTCTTGTGGCATTTACTTTTCTGTCAGATTTTAACACTCTTCACTCAGCATGAAACACATGCGTAAGGCAATTTTAACCAAATCATCTGAATGGAATTATATTCAAATATATATATGAGTCTATAAATAAATTTTTTAAATATATACCTCTATTTGTATTTAAATATATGCTGTCTTGTTTAGTAGCATGTTAACAATGCACATTACTAATTTTCTCCACAGCAACTAACTGGTTCATGATGTGTCTCTCACTTGCATTTCAGTTCTGGTATCCATGTGCTAGTTCAGACATTTTAATTAGAAACGCAGCTGCAGTCTGGACACTAAAAAAGGGACAAGTGACCAGAAATGGACAAAATAACCAGGAATTCCCTCAGCTCCTTAGTGAAAACAGAATCTCAAGTTCAAAGTCCAAGTGAATTTCCCTTCTCAAAGAAAACATGTCCATCACCATTCTTTGGAAGATGTGTTTTTGACAAAAGGGAATCTCATAGCAAAACCATATCTCTTTCCCCTCTTTACAACATCATAGCAGAGGGACCCCTTAAGCACTTGAAAGGAAGGAGAACAGGAACTACGCCAAATAGTAAATTTTATTGACTGTTTCTCAGTGTAATTGATTTGAAAATAGTCTAAGTTAGAAGACCAGTGAAGTTAAAGTCTCTGCTCTGAAATATACCAGAAATAGGACAGAGCCTGCAGGTTCTGTTGTTCATCTCTGAAATCCATTGGGAAGAGGCTGAACCCCTCTGATTGTGTGTTTACTCTGAAGGAAAGACTATTTCTTTGGATCCTACCTCTCTTCTCAGGAGGCCCTCTAGTGTTCTTTTCTTTTAACAATAATTCATTCCTTTGATCCCTTCGAGATTAATGTTCCTTACTTTACCCTCAGAGCATATCATCAAGGATGGTGAGCAAATTTGCTGATTCCACAACCAACAGAAAAGGTTTCCTTGACAAGAAGTGATCCTGGCACTTAGGGAAGGGTTAGGACTTGCCTACTAAAACATCTATTAACAAGTAGTTTAACATAGAAGTTCTGTGCGAAAGATGTCCTCTCACCCCTATTCAAGAAAAAAAATACAAGTGATATTCTCTAATTATTCTTCTTTTTGAAACACAACTCCATATATAACAATGGTATGTGAGCTTCACCACACCAGCAGCTGACTGATTGACATCCCTTATTGACGGTGATGGTGATCAAGTGAGGACAACTGTTCTGGAAAACTGAACTACCACAGTTTCAACTGTGGCTGAAACCAAGATTTTGGGCTTAGCAGGAAGATAGCTGTCTGAAATTTAAAGCCAGTGATATACAGGAAGATGGACTAAATTAATATAAGGAAGCTTTCTGAAAGCTTTTCTATATAACTATTTCTAATATTTGTATTAATCAGAAAACAGAAAGAAGACCCCTTTTAACATCATTATCAAAAAATTCTAGAAATTGATGTGTTAAGTAGAATCCGGAATGAGTAAACAGAAGGAATAAAAAACCCTAGATTTTTACAAGCTAAGCCATCTTTTCAGTCCTCATCTTTTTCCTACAGCAACTCTCTTCTGCAAAAGGAATTCCACTGAGCAGCAGAGTTTTCCTGAAACACGGTTATTCTGAAGGATGAATAGGTTTCTAGCGTTTCACAGCTGTATATCTCCACATGCCTTTGATGGTAATGAAATATTACTGCATTTACCATACCTAGATAAGAGAGAATTACATAATGTAATTCTATCAAATAACCTTTCCACTGACATGCATAATATATACCACTCCTATTTTTAAATTAATTAAAGAATCTAGCTCTCATTGATCTTTAAATTTCTAAATGCTTTTGAAGGGCCAGGCAATAAAAAGCTGTCAGAATTCATTTGTGACTGCTTATATAACAAAGAATTAATCTAAAAGTCCAAATTTTTCTCTCTGATTCATTAAATAAGGACAATGAAGTTTTAAAACATGTCATGGAATGCTTCAGAACCCTAAATGAAAATTGCTTATTAATAACCCTGGGTTTTGATGCTTTCTCTCAGACGTTAATTAAAATGCTATTGGTGTAATCTACTGGTGACATTTTACAAAATCATTGATTTAATATGCCAATTTTGGTCAAAGTCTATTAAAGAAACTCTCAGATTTTAATTTTCCTGCATCATCTGCAATGATGACACTGCTAGAGCAGAGAGGTTCAAAATTTGAAAAGCTTCATGTCACAACTATTTTTCCCAGAAAATGAAGCATGTCTAATATAGTCCCTATCAACTTCTTATTCATGCAAAATCTCTGTAAGATGATTATTACAGTATAAACACTACACTTTAGAAGTGTCACTGTATCACTTCACTGAATGTTGTGTCCTTCAGTTTGTTCTGCTGACCTTGCAAGAAAACAGGGGTAGATGTTGCCTCAGAAAGACACCCATTCTGCAGTGATTTGCTGTGCAGTAAATAGCACATTTAAGAAAAATGTTTCCAGAAAAGAAGGTGAAAATTATTTGTTTTCTTTTATTTCACATCAAATTTATGATCTCCAGCATTTGTGCTATGGCAAGGTCATCCGAGAGGCAAGGAAAGAGGTTTTTGTTTTCATTTTAAAGGCTAGGGAGCTGTGATCAGGCTGGAAGATGAATGGTGAAAGGTTTAGTAACCTGATCAGAAACTGACTAAAGCAAGTGAAAAACACTTATTGAATTCAGTTCACTTTCTGTTCTGTTACTGAGAGAAATATTTTCAGGATAATATTGAAAGCATATTATAAAAGACTATTTTTATTTAAGAGCATTTTTAACATTTTAGTTACCTGAGGAATGTACTAGGTCATTTATCTAGTTGCAAATAATTTTATTTTGATAATAATTGTTTATCAGAAACAAAAAGGTTATATATGGTGCAATATAGTCATTAAGCTTGTCTTAACACTCATATAACCTGAAAGAAGTTGCATGAACGCTGTATTTTAGTACCTTAGTAGAAGCTTCATATTAAGTTGTTATCAGATTGTTATCAAATTAGTGTTATCATTGTTGAAAACCTGAGCCATAAGGTTCTGGAAGAAAAGTATCTCTTGGCCAGTTGTTGCTAATCTTCATTCATTACACTTTGCTTCCCAGATTACATTCTATTAATACCAATAAAATTTCTATGGATAGAGAGCATCTGAAAAGGATATGCATCTCAAAAATATAACTCAAGCACTCTAATTCAGTCCTGGGGAAAGAGAACAGACTCTCTGTAATAGAGAGAACAATGGGCTAGCATCTGCTACATGCAATTGCTGTTATGTAGCATGAATCCAACTTTGGTCAGCAAATCCATGAATTTCAACAGGATCACAGACTCACAGAATGGTTGAGGCTGGAAATAACCCGTGGAGGTTATGTGGTCCAAGCCCCCCACCCAGGCAGGGCCACCTAGAGCCCAGGACCATGTCCAGACAGCTTTTGGATATCTCCAAAGATGGAGACTCCGCAACCCATGCCAGTGCTTGGTCACCCTCACAGTAAAAATGTGT
>JANHGB010052316.1:0-13036 GCA_026283785.1 Coracopsis vasa | reverse complement strand
TTTGGATATCTCCAAAGATGGAGACTCCACAACCCATGCCAGTGCTTGGTCACCCTCACAGTAAAAATGTGTCCTGATGTTCACAGGGAACCTCCCATGTTTCAGTCTGTGCCCACTGCCTCTGGTCCTGTCACTGGGCACCATGGAAAAGTGCCTGGCTCCGTGGTCTGCACACTCCCCTTCAGGTATTTACATGTACTGGTAAGATCCCCTTGAGGTTTCTCTTCTCTAGGCTGAACAGTCCCAGCTGTCTCAGCCTTTCCTCATAGGATAGATGCTCCAGTCTCTTCAACATCTTTATGGCCCTTTGCTGGATTCTCTCCACTTTGTTCACGTCTCTCTTGCACTGGACACAGTACTCTAAGTGCATCTCACCAACTCTGAATAGAGTGGAAGAATCGCCTCCCTCAACCTGCTGGCAACTCTCCTAATGCCACCCAGGGTACAATTAGTCTTCTTTGCCAGAAGAGGACATTGCCTCTACAAGAGACATATATTCTACAAGAGGCTCATGTTCAACTTGGTGTCCAACAACACTCCCAGGTCCTTTTCTTCAAAGCTGCTTATCAGGATCCAAGATTTTGGATCCACTGACAATGAAGATATTAGACCACGCAGTATTCCATTCATTCATATCTCCCTGTGTCCCAGCTACACAAGCAGTTTTTAACCAAACCAAGGCAAAGCTCAGAACATCAACTCAGTTATTCTATTCTCTCTCCTCAGGTCTCACAAGTATCTGAGAATATCTCAGAATATCTCACAGAATCATGACATTCTGAGATGAAGCAGGCTTCAGATCCTCAGACTAGGTAAAATATGTAGGTGAAATAGAGGTGAATTATAAAGTTAATAATGGAATACATAGCCACAAAGAGACTAGTAAGATGCATGAGTAATAAAAGTATGTTATGGGACAGAAAACTGATAGTACTTAAAATATCCAAAAGACAATTAAATTGTAAAACTGTTCAGCAACATTTGAAAACAACATTATTCAAAATGGCAAATGTCAAGGCCTCAGTTTCTAAGCAATTAATTTAGGAAAGCATAAATTATCATATGAATGAATTTTGAACATTAACAAAATATGGACCTTAACCAAATGAGTATAATTTTCGGCATTCTTCAAGCTCCTGGTGAAACTACATGCTCGATGCTAGAGAGACAGTTTGTGATTTAATGAGAGGCAGCCCATGTAGGGAAAGACAGATGGTATGGGACTGGAGTGTAGAAGAAAACATAGAAGGTATAGAACCACAAGTGGAAAAGGACAAAAGCTGAAATATAAGTTTTCAGCTATTTTTTAGTTCAGTTTTAGCTACTAGTTGCATAGTCTCAGAAATAAGAGCACAAAGAACTGACCTCAAATAGCAGCTGAAGGTTCCTCCTTCAGACGAAAATGCTGCAATTAATATATCGTGGCAAATTCATCTGCGGCACCATGTCCCACCGCTACTACCTAGCAGACAAACTTCCTAGAGGCCAGAAGGGTAAGCCTAGAGTTCCAAGACTTTATTTCTTTCCTGGAAACTATTGTTACTCTATTTCTGAAAACCAAAAATATACGATGTAGTCCTAGAGGACTTAAAAGCACCCCAACCTTCCAAAGTAAGGGAGGAGCAAGATGTTGAAGTTTATTAACCTCTCCCATCTTCCACTGGAGCAGGATGCTCAAAGTCCAAATCAACCTGGCCTTGAACACTGCCAGGGATGGGTCAGTCACAATTAGATTCTCTTCCCATGAAGATCACCTGAGATGTGAGAGGAGTACATCATCCCTGTCTTTGAACCAAAACGTAATCTTCATACATATATGTGCCACATAATTTTTTAATAATTGAGTTGTATTATTTCACAGGTGAAAAAGAAAAGTAGGTAAGTTGCTTATTTTCAATTATTTAAAAATCTTCTTATACAGTTGCATAACACTGCATGTTTTGCAGAATCTCTTTTCATATATAAAAAGCTGGTTTTGTTGAAAAGAAAGGAAATAGAAATAGTTATTAATACTGATTTTCACAATGTTCCTTTAAAGGGATCTTAAATCCTAAGGTTTCGCTCTATGATTAATTTTTTTCTGGAATGTTCCTTCCTTGGAAAATACGTCCTGATGGGAAAGGCTGGACTGAATAACTTTAGCTAACTTTTTTACTTGTAACATTCTCAAAGTATTCACAACATTTAAGTATCTTTGTATAATGCCTCCTCAGATTATTTTACATACCTTTGGCATGCTGATAACCAAATGACCGGTTGTTTGTGATCTTTTAGCAGAGCTGCTGTCTGGCTTCACTTCCTCAGGGAGCACAAACTGAAATGGCTAAAAGAAAATGTGGGGTTGAAGTATATTATGCTACAATACCTGGGTTTTGTTGGTTTGGGTTTTTTTTTTACCTGCACAGAACACATGCAGAAACGTCACTATCACATCTTTTGATCTTAAGGACAGTAAAGGTCTAAATCTTCTCACTTTATATATAGTATTACTAACTCTAATAAATTATTAGCATGCTAAACAGCTTTTACTTAACAAGTATAGTCACATCTATATTCCTGAATTGCTGTCATACCCAAAGTGACATTTCTAAAGAAGGTTATGAAATGATACTTGACTTATATTAGCAATTAAATAAGAAAGATTATCCAGTCTGTTTTAGATGTAAAGTATTCCTGAAGTACTGTTTATGCAGTTGGTACAGTCAAAAATAGGGATTTTGGTTTACTGTTTAAGTAACTTGGAGTTTTCAAAAACTGGATGGTAAAACCAGTGAGAAGGCAGACAAGTAGAATGACATTTTAAATGCCCTTTCAAAAGAACATACATCCATTTGTTTCTGTCAGCTATGAATTCTAGATTGTGAAATTGCTAAATTCTAGCCTAGGGCAACCAGCAAGCTCTCTTCTTAAGTGAATTATGGTGCACTGTGTGGGGGAGAAACAAGAGGAGAGAAGAAGAGAGAGTGAAATTTCATTTCAGGCTTTGCACATCTTCTGGTTAGGACTTCCACAGTTTATGTGTGGTCTAAAATAATGCAAGTATGAAAGAACTTCTGCATAGGTGCACACAGTTGATAACTCATAGAAGTCAGACCCAGAGTTGTCTGAGTAACTATGGTAAATGTTAACTCTTGGTTTGAAATGAATGTAGTAAGAAAACACTAACCTTTCCCTTCACCATTACACGTACATAAGTTGGCTGGACATCAATATCAAGCAGAGAAGTGTCCAAATGTCTTCAGGATGAAATACAAATAAAAGAAATAATTTACAATACAGTCCAGTAAATAAGCAGTGCAGACCACATAGCTCTTTAACGGTGATTTTGCAGTTTATAAGCCCCAAACTTCAATTCTAATTATTTTGTGAAATATGTGTATATTTCAAAGTGTTAACGTCTTTGGAAGAAAAACCTGATCTTCCTGTGTGTTTTCAGAATCTTAATTAAAATAACATCTGAATTCTGTCAAGTCTACCACATCAGCTATTCTATGACTGCAAGAATTCAAAATCTTTGTGGCAAATGGTCTTTTGTCTATTAGTTTCGTGCTTTACATTACTATGAAAATAAATCTATTTATTATTTAAAATTGAAAAATTATTTTGCTACTTTTGTTTCTGAAGGCTCAACTAGTAAATGTATAGAAAGAGATCTCTTTTTTTGCACAGAATTTGCTGGACAACAATGAACAGAAATACTTTACATTTCTAGAAATCAGAAAATTGCAGGTCTGTCAAACACAATTTGGACCTGTTAAAGCTTCACTTTAACATCTTCTTTTCATCATGTGACACATACACTCATGTGAATGTACAAGTACATATTCTTTATTTCCCTTCATTTATGAAGTTACCTCTCAGGTGAATTTTTCAAACCATTGTCTTACACAAAATATTATAACATGTCCAATATCTTATTGCACCTGAACAGATTTTCCGAGGCTCCAAAAAAGTAAATTCTTAGGGAGGAAAAAGCAGGACTCTTTTGAGGGAAACCAATAAGCTTTAAGGGAAAAACACCTGGCATGAATTGTGTTTCTGTGCTATAATACTAGTTCAAGCTTTAACAAGTTCCTGTTATGGGTAAGTAAGCTTTTAGGTTTCCAACCCCTTCCTGACGTCTGGGCAAGGCTTAGTAGTATATACTAGCAAATAGTGTTCAGGTTTCCTGCTTCAAGCATATTTCTTCCAGCCAATAGCCTGGCACACTTCAGGAAACAGTATGGACTATGGACTCTCTCCAGTAAAGAAGGAAAGTAGGACAAGGATACCCTATTCTGTCATAGGTAGGCAAAGAATTTAGATAGAAGGACATTAACTGCACTGGAGCACTTGGGGAAAAAAATCCCTGCAACCCTAATCTGCGAATAAAGAATGAAAAAGATTTTACGTGAGTATAAAAGGAAAGGTGTGGAGGAAACCTGTCTGTGGACTGCAGGGAACATCAGCTGCAAAAAAATGACTGTTAAGAGTCCTCATTCACACTGACAGAACAGTTTGAAGGGTCTATGGTTTATTCAGATTCATTTCTCCTGCACAGACTTCAAGATTGATTCCGGTACCCCCAATATGATTTGTTTTCCTCTTGAAAAATCTCAGTTACAGAAAGGAATATAATTGAACACTGGGTATTGAAACTTCAGAATGGCAAAAATTAAGAGAAAAGAAATCTGACCTGTAAACAGCAAGATCCAAGATGATCTGGTTGTTTTCTTCATCATCTTTCAAAGAGAAATGAAGCCTAATAATAATAACAAGAAAACCTTCAGGATAAATACAATGGGACTGAATAAGCAAACATCACAGCGTCCTTTCACTGCTAGCACTTTTAGATGAATACAAATACCATTGAGACAATACATCACATGATCACTTTAGAAACAGTTGCAATTTGCCTCATGAACACAAAAATATACTGGCATCTGAATCGAAGTCATTCTTACATTCATTTTTTGTTCTCCCCACCCAAACCACAAGGAAAGGAAGACAAAAATACTGCTGAAGGTCAGTTAAAATTAAGCTCAGTCTGTCAATGCAGAAAGAGAGACATCTGCTGGTGAAATCTGCCTGCTTTACCAACATCTTCATAGCAAAAACAGGTCATGAAAAGCATGAAAAGCCTGGAACTTGATAATTCTAAACATATCATATGTTAAAAAAACCCTGCAGCTTTGTTGATAGCAGTTAATTTGCCTAAAGAATACATATCTGCCTGTGCATTTCCAAATTAATACATGATTCATACAATATCCTTGATATTGTACTCTGATACAGTCAATTTGCAAGAAAGCTTATGGAGCTTTTGAGTTATGGGTATATTTTAATGGAATACTGCAAAGAATCATGCTCATGCTTTTTTCTTTTATTGTATCTTACTGCAAATTTTGAGAAATCACTAAAATATGAAGGGTGAAAAAGAGAAAAGAACTGTAAAATTTTCTAGGGGGAAACTTAATCAGAACTGAGGAAGAGAAATAGTCTGCTCTCAGCAGAGTTCCCTTGCCAGCCTTCCAAAAGAACACCCAAGAAGCTTGGACATTGCTACCGGCATTAGACTTCCACATTGAAACAAAAGCTTTGGAGAACACTATCTGTCTATTTGTATCTCTTTATTTATGTCTCTCTGATACACTGCCAGATTGCATGAAGAGCTGTGATATTCTTGTTGAAGCCATGACAGAACTGATCATTGATCTGGCTTTACATGGCACATCCACAGACTAAATTCTAATGCAGAAAACTTGGGTGACACAAACAGGACTGCTACTAACAGTGAACTCTAGGGACTGTATTTCTTCTAAAAAGATAGCTAGACTTCTGCTTTTTAGAGGTATAATCAAATTCTATGAACTATTTTAATTGAACTATTTTAATTAAACTATTTTACACTTCTTTGAACCAGAAAATAATTTAAAGTTTTTTCAATCAACACATTTGTTAAAAAAAGAAGTACATCAATACAATGGTAAGTCTCTCCTACTGCAGATGGAATAAACAGGAGGTCTGCCACTACCTTTAGTTTTCCCTATCCCACTGAAAATTATGCACTGATCCTATAATGTAGGTTTTCAAATTCCTTGAATGTGCATGGATTTATAAATTTCCAAGATTTAGAAAGCATTCTTCACGCAAATGATGAGCATGTTCTGAGCTTTGATTTTGCAGCTAGATCAGTCTTAAGATGGAAAATCTTGTTCAGAGGACAGCAGACAGGTACGTGGCCCCTCATATGCCACTTTTTGATCACTCTTCTATAGAAGGCTCTTGGGGGAGCCATTTATAAGGAAACAACATTTGCACTCTGTCTTCTGTTCTCCCTTAGAAAAGGAAAGGTTGATTCACATGAAACCAATGGTAACACAAAGATGATATCCCTAGAAACTCATTCCATAATACTCAGGTGCCTTTGTCAATGATAAAATACAAAAAGACTTCCCTGCCTCTGTTGCTAGACACCTCATTCAGTGTCAGAGGACCTCATGCTATAGAAGCTGATTACATATCTTTCCCAATTCTGAGAGGTTTTCATCTGTCATCAGAGGACTGAATAATTCTGTCCAGAAATATTACTTGGATGTATTTTCCCACATTTAAAGTGGCTACTCATACACATTTATCTTTCTTCAACAGTCAAACCGGTTAAACTTCTTCCAGTCTTAGCAAGATGCTCCAAGAGAGTCTTACCATAGAAGGGAAAAGAGTAAACCATCTTACATCTTTTACAGAAAAACAAGTTCTTCAATCATCAAAGACCAAGATGTTAAATTAAACAACCTTCAACATCTCACTCACTGAAAACTAATTCTTTTTCCAGCATGTGAATATAAATTCAGAAGTCAGATTCCACACCAGGAATCTAATTCTGCAACAAGAATTTGTCAGCACCCTTAATTTTATATTGCCACATATCTTGAAATAGTTGCCCAAATCAGCTGTAAAGAGGATAGGCTGCTCAATCTCTTAACCTTACATACTTAGGCGCATTCACATTCAGAACTTTTCCTTCTGCAGTGACCAATGTCCAAAGAGGCTTCTCTTTCTTTTTTGATTCCCTGAACAAAACAAAGAAAAATGGTTTAAAATTTGACATTCTGGTATTTTATTTCAGTAAAAAAATAAAAAATAAAAAATAAGAGGATGACAAGAGGTAAGAATTATCTGGTATTTGATATTAAAGCTACAATTTATTTCAGGAACAAAACAGTTTATATCAAATGTCCAATTGCACATTAAAAACATCATTTAAAGATGAGCAAATGCTTTTTAATATCACGTCTTGCATTGATAATAACTTCTGCATCTCACAGTGTCTATTATTGAACAGTAATATATCAAATTTATCTGCATATCTTAAGAAATCAGTGGATTGCTTAAACATATGAAATGGGATGTTTTTCTAGTTATAAATGGTCATACTAATCATGAGAGATCATTACTGCTAACTGATTCAATGCGAGTGCAAGCAATTCTAAAGACATTACATACAGATTATTTGTTAAAAAAAAAATCTATTGCATTTTTTTGTTGTGTTCTTCCTTCAAATAATACAAAACATCTTACTGATGGATACTGCAGTCTTCACTATCCATGTACAACTATCAGCAATTAAACTATAACTGACTTTCATTTGGTGCAAAAATAAGCTACCTTAAATTTATCTGCCAAGTTCATTAAGTCACATAGCACTGGTGTTTTCCTGTATAAATGTTTAAATCATGAGCAAGGAAAGGAAGAGTAAAGAATCTTAGAAAAAGAAAAATCTGCTGGCACCTAGGTAAAAAATGGCTATGTTCGTTTTAAAATACAGCACTGTAATTCTTGCTTTGCATTAATCCACTCTTCAGCTGGTCAATATAGTGTGTATGCCCACTTCAGCTGGCATAGAAAAAAGTATTTCTCTAAAAGACAACAGCAACATGTTGGGTTTTGTGTTTCCAAACCATTTTCTTACTGTAAGTTCAAAATTAAGAGAACACTAATCACTAATTACTAACGAGGGAAATAAAGCATGTAAGATTTACACCAACTTTGGGGAAAAAAGGCATAAAAAATATTTGGTCTATAAATATGATAGATTTGAAGAAGGAATAAAAACATTCAAGTGGAGCTACTGGAATGACTGCATAAAACCAACTTTTATTTAAGAAAGATTCACAACTATCCCTCTGTTCAATACTATTCCATAGTATAAATCAGAGGTTTAATGGGATTTGTGGGCTGGCATTTTCTATACCCGAATATCTACTTTTGACATTGAAATGCAAAGTGAACTTTGTTCTAAAGATGCAGTTTTCAGAAATACTTCAGGAAATTATATCCTACCACCTTTGTGCTGTTAATAATCTGTTTCTAGATGAAATCTGTCTGCTCTTGTGAACTATTTCAAGATAAATTCAGTTATGTCACAAGCATTAGAATTCAAGATAAGTTCTTTAACTTCGTGCTGAGATGAAAGGCCTTGTTCTGGCAATGAGCAGCTAAAGGAGATCCTGGGCATCCTTCAGCTGCACCTGATTTTACACTTGTCTGAAGTTTCTTTGGATTAAACGGCAGGTACTCACTCATTTGGCAACAGTCAAAGCTGCTCAATTTACTATCAGCTGTGCAACTTTAACACAGCTGGCAAATTTGATGCGTGCTAAAATGTCATAGATAGGCTTAAATTTAGTACTGGTGTAACTGAGGTCATGTCCATTTCATATCAAAAATGTCATCCTTTTATGCTGAGCAACTTACATTAAAGTTACATTTCAGCTCATGTCCACCAGCAAGATTTGAAATTGTCGGGTGAACTTTTCTGTTCTCACCTTTGTTATGCTACCTCAAAACCAATATAAAATGAACCATGAAAGGAATTTTAACTCCTTTAAATGACTTGGAAATTCAGAATCAAATTCAGAAATTAATTATTCTATCTTTATTGTAACGCTATCTAAAATCTCCTTGAATATATTTAGAGGGAAGCACTTGGAACACATTTGCTTTTGACTACAGTAGGGCATCCCCAAACGCAGCAAAATTCTAACTAGCTAGAATCTGAGTTTCACAGTAGTTCTTCTGGGAAAGTGCTAGACCTTGAAGTAATAATAGCAACAAGTTATGCAGATTTCCAGACTTCTGGGAGAGTTCCCTGGGACTGACTTTTTCAATACTTAGCCTTCATAAATCTTTTAAAAAGCATGCTTTTAAAAAGAACAGCTAGAAAAATCTCTGGCACAAATGCTGTTATATAAGCAAAAAAATAAAGAACGAGAAAAAAAGACATTGCTTACAATGTTTGTGGAACCGATAAGCAAGCAGCAATAAACTGATTTTTGCTAGTATCTGCATTAATTTTCCATGTTCAGCAAAACCAGTGACAACTTTAGGAAGTTTGAAGAGCTTTCCAGGGGCCACAGATCTTCAGATTCCAAATAGCATAGATAGCATAAAGAATTTTATTACTTGGGATGAACATCTTTGATAAAGCACATGAAAAAAATTTCTAAGTCACATAGAAAAGGTGCCTGAAATGCCACCTGTAGCATGGCCTGTAGGGCATCTGTACAATGCTATCTGCACCCTGGATAAATCCTTTCAGCAACAATATGGAACATCGAACTACACAAACCACATTAATTAGCTGACACAAAAGTGAAACTTCTAAAGTCCATAAAATAGATTTGAAAAGATAAATTCTATTTTAAAACTCTATTTAAGGGGAAAAAATACCATTAATTTTAGAAAATGAAGCAAAACAAAATTAAGAGTCTGAACATTTTGCTTATATTTTATAAGCATATTTGCACAGGCAACAGGGATTTAAGCTGTCAGTTCTCAGTAACATTTAATGTGAGGCAGTCACCTTCCTCTTTTCTGTACCTTTGAAAATTTCCCTTTTTTCAATTCATAGAATATATTAAAATAAAACCATACCTTACATTCTCTTTAGCTCTCCTTTTCTCTTCAATGTATCTGTGAGTTTCTAATCTAGATTCTGGCGTGTATGGTGTAGGCTCCTCCCAAAATCTTTTGTCTTCATCATCTTCAACTGTTCTCCATGATTCTTCCTCTTCACCTCCTTCTGCCTGATGTTTTTCTTTCTCCTGTAGGGAGTCTGGCCTACACAAGATCACATGGAATATTATTACAGAATCATAGAATCATAGAAGGGTTAGGGTTAGAAAGGACCTTAACCCCTTTCCAACCCCTTTGCCATGGGCAAGGACACCAATGAAATAAAGGAAGAGTAACAGTACTTGCTAATGAATTCTTGCAATAATATATTTTTTTAACCCAATACTAATAACTGTATCATTCCTACAAACAACAATATCTCATATATCTGGATATATATATCTATGCTTCTTTCATCAACCAACAAAATGCATTTCAACATGTTTTTCATTGACTTAACTGAGCAGTGATACTATGGTTATGCCTAACTCTCTGAAAACCCTGATAGATCAGCGTGTTTAATTACAGGACCAGAACTTTCAGATACCCTTACAACTTACAAGTGAAAGAAACCTTCAGTCTGTGTGATGTTTAAACATTCCCAATATCAGGCAGCAGCAGATTAGAAATTTATAGGGTACCAATATTTTACTTGGGCATCTCCTCAAATGCAACCTTAGAACCTGAATCATTTTCTCCCCCTAGCCTTAAGCCTCTGTAATATTCAGAAATTCTCTGCCAATATAGAGAGAAAACTAGATTTATGATACAGCTGTGATATATGAGGACAAAGTTCCATAGCCAGCTCCATGGAGTTTAATCTTTATTGGATAAAAAATAAGACAGATGGCAACTGCAGTGGGAGCTGAGCCCAGACAAAAATCCTTCTGCTGTCTAGGTAATCTCAGATATATTAGGTGGAAGAATAGAGAAATGAACATTCTATACCCTTTTACATCTCAAAAGATCTGCAATATTCCATTTCAGTCTTCATATCTAATAACTGTAAAGCAAAGGAAATTACAAGTGAACAGCTGTTTTCTCTGGAACCCCTACCTTTCCTTAAACAACAGTTTCCATCTGTACTCCTGAAAGAAGCTATTAATTACACTATTTTAGCACCCAGTTTGGAGTTTTGGAACCAAAATTCTATTGTACTGTCTGCAGGTCAGTAATTAATCATGTTTGTAATTAATTATATTTTTCATTAGAGGTAACATGCATGAGGAAAAATAATGCTGCTAGAATCAACAATAAAGACAAACAAAAATACTGAAGTGGAATTATATAAACTATTTAATAAGGAAAAAGCAAATTCTTAATGAAGAAAGAGTGGCATTTACCTGTCAAATCCAAGCTTAGATTCCATTTGTTTTTGTTTCTTGTCCTTTCTTTCTTGCATCCTTCTTTGAGCCTCTTCCTTTTCTCTAGCCCTTTTGAGAAGATAAGCTTGTTCCTGTTCTCTGATTTTCTGTTTCACTTCTGGATAGTTTTGAAGTGCTTGAATCCTCTCCGAACGTTCTATTTGTTTACTATCCAAACACTTCCCAAGGGGGAAAAACATATAGATATATGAAAAATTTCAAACATATTCAAATCAATAAATCCATTACACTGTAGGTTAATTTTGATAATTACTTTTTGTATAAATTAAAAATATGCCTTTCCATAGCACTATGTAAGTTATACTGTATTAAAAATAATTAACAATAACTTGCTATTCATATCTGAAAATGGGTTTGTGTGTCTGAGAGATGCTTTTTGCATTTTCCAGGAATGTCTATTGGTCTTATCAGACTATATAGTAGAGGGGGTCCCTTTAGCCATTTCTGATATTCATCCAACCTTGGTTCAGCTCATGAAGTTATTGCAAAATTATTTCTTTTGATGTGTTAGTTTATTGCCAACTAAGTGAGTTGAATTTACTCTTACTTAACTTATTGAGTTAAGCAAGCGTCTTGTGCTTCTCCAAGGGACATTGTGGGACTGCCTGTTTCAATGACAGGAAATCATTACATCAGTGCAGGCATTGCAAAAAAACCTCAATATACGGATTTGTTATCACATTATTTACTGTAGTCACATATTCTTCATAACAGAATTTAATTTCCTATGGACAGCAAGAAAAATGCTACCAGCTTTCCCGTCACAGGCATTTATTTTTAGTATGTTAAATCAACAATGCTCATTATTTATTTGAATATACATTTAATTTTTAAAATCTTACTTTTAACTGATGCAGAGTTGCCACGACAAATTGTCTGTAACCTTCAAATTCAGTACAAGGGTTACCCACTAGAAACAGTTCCTTCAGATGTATATTATGTTTTAGGGCTTCAATACTGGAGAGTTCACCAATGAAATTTGCTGTCAGGTCAAGTTTCTTCAGTTCTTCACAGCCTGTTTGAAAAAAAATTCAACTTGAACATAAAATAAACGTGCATGACATATACACACATTAAACACACACAGGTGCACATACTTGGATATAAAACTGTCTGCATTTGTTGTCTTACTACTAATTTCATCTAATCAGAATACATCTTTTCCAAGCCACAAGTGAAAGAGTGACTCACAGCTTAAGTTTATAAGGTCACAGTATTTGTAGAAAACAGAAAATTCTCAAGAAGATACAAAATATCAAAGCTTATTATTAGTTATATCACTATCAAAATGTTGTGGTCAGTGCTGGCATACTAGATGAGATATTGTTTCAGCTATCATTGCGAATCACTGTTTAAATTGCAAATACTGGTAATCATAGGATCATAGAATGGTTTGGGTTGGAAAGGACCTTAACATCATCCAGTTCCAAGCCCCCTGCCATGGGCAGGGACACCTCACACTAGACCATGTCACCCAAGGCTCTGTCCAAACTGGCCTTGAACACTGTCATGGATGGAGCATTTAACACTTCTTTGGGCAGCCTCACCACCCTCATAGTAAAGAACTTCTTCCTTATATCTAACCTGAACTTCTCCTGTTTAAGTTTAAACCCAATACCCCTTGTTCTATCACTACAGTCCCTAACAAAGAGTCCCTTCCCAGCATCCTTATAACCCCCTTCAGATACTGGAAGGCTGCTATGAGGACTCCAGGC
>JANHGB010052315.1:0-17341 GCA_026283785.1 Coracopsis vasa | reverse complement strand
AGCTCATCTCAGTCTCCCCTCTGCCAGGTTAAAGCCATTCCCCTTGTCCTGTCCCTACAGGCCCTTGTCCAAAGCCCCTCTCCGGGTTTCCTGCAGCCCCTTTAGGCACTGGAGCTGCTCTAACTTCTCCCCTTAAGGAGCCTTCTCTTCTCCAGGCTGAACAAGTGATGGGAGATATTAAGGATCAAACCAGCTGTGGTTTTGGGTTGGCAGCTCAAGCAGAGGAGTGGTACAAAGCCTGAGAAGACAAGTCAGCAGCCTGCACACAGCTGGGCTGCTTCTGGCTGCTTGGAGATCTGTGGCTGCGCCAGCCTTAAGGAACGAGTAGAGCAGCAAAGTGATGAAGCAGTAACAGGCTGTTGGGGGTTTTGAGGCAGGATTTTGAGCAGCTACAACACCATCAGCTGGTGCAGTCTGAGCTTTTTGTTCCTAAGTTTAATTCCCCCACTTTTCCTGGTAGATGATTAATTTTCACTTGCTGCAGCTCTTCCAGCTTTAGAGAGCAAATACTAAGTCAGTGTGAGTGAGTCCTTTTATATCATTGATGTAAAGGAGCAAACCAGCCTCCTTTTCACTTTGAATACTGTCCTACATCAACTTCTCTTTATAATCATCCACAATTCTCCTTAGTTTGCTTCCTGCCTTCCACCTGGCTGGGTTTGTTGGTGGAGGTGGTGGTTGTGCAGATGGTGTCTATGCCTCTGACCCAGCGCTGCTCCTTGGAGAAGCTCTTTCTGGAGATGCCTTTCCTCCTCCTGCCCTCTCTTTAGTGGAAGAAAGCTGGTTTCTTGTCTCATCTAAATTAAAGAACCCCTTCCTGTGTATATCGCCTTCTTTCGTGGTGGCAGCTTTATATCTCCATCAGATTGTGCGTGCCCTTTGAGGCTGCTGCAGCCTGCTCAGTGCCCATAGATTTACACTGGGTCTCACAGTTAGTATTTAGCTCCCTGGCATAGTAACAAAACACACGGTGTGCTGCAAATGCTGACTGCAGATGGGGGGGGTGGTGACTGTTTGATTTATAGAGCTGAACATCTGGCAGTTTCAACCTTGTGCAGTTCTGCATTTTGATCATTCCATCTGGTTTTGCGCGTCAGCAGTATCTGCAATACAGGACGTACAGTAGGGAGGCAAATATTGTCTCCAAATTAAATCGCTGCATCCCAGCCTTTATTTTCTATTATCCTTTCACTCAAACCACCAGAAGAGCCAAAAGCCCAGAATCCTTTTTGCACCCCTCCCACTATACCCACACACTCCAACCCTTGAAGCAGGTTTGGGCATCACAAGCTGCAGTTGTTTCCTGAGCTTTTCATATTCTGTTGAGGACCAAAGCATCAAGTTCAGCTGGTCTGAAACTATTCTTATCTAAAATTACCTGTGTCGCACTGCAAATCCAGTCACTGATGTCATGGAACGGGTAATGAAGCTCTGCCACAGCTTAATTTTCCCAGTGTCAGGCATCTCTTGCAGCAGATTCTGTCCTTTTCAGTGCAGAATATTCCTCTCTTTCAATGGAGATGAAACCACGTTTCTATTAAGAGGGCAGAAATGGGCTGCAGTTGCTTGCAGTAATCAAGAGCAGCATTGGCTCTCCTCCAGATCTGCCTTACTCTTTTCTAAATAACTATTACTGTACTGTAAACAAATGATAAACGGATCTAAAGAGAAGTAAACGCTGAGTTCAGACTACACCTCGACGTGCCAGCTCCAACCAGGACCATGCAGCATCCCTGCGAGCCTCCTCGCTTTCATCTAGTGCCGTAAGAAATGGTGCCTTAAGTGATTTACTCCCTTTAGTAGATGAAATGTTGATCTAAATAAACTGAGGTTCCTCTCATCTCCCTTTTTTTGCTCTTTGCATTGCTTATTTGCCGGGTGCAGAGTGAATCAGCTGTGCTAAGGTGGAGGAAGTTCAAAGATGAGAAAATCAAGCTGGTTTTATGACTGTTGCCTTTTCTTTTGCTCAGGACAGATATACATGCTCACATGTACATAAACCACAACATTCTGTTTCCTATGCACATGCTATTTAGCATTTGAAATCTTATTATTGTGGTGAAGTCACAACTGCCCGAGACAGCTCAGGGAAACCTGGTGTCAGACACTGGAGCCGTCACTGTCCCTCAGGCACTGTGATTTATGCACAGAATCTTGGATTCAAAAGCAGAAATCAAAGCCTACATTTGGCATCCTGGAGCTTGCATTTGCCTTTGTTTGTTGGGGGACAAAAGCCTGTGGCCATGTGAATGTAGGTGTGTAATTTAGGGTGTGCTTTCTGGGTGTGCAATAGCCATTTTATAGCCATCCTCTGCTCTCCTCTCCTCAGCAATGCATCCATCCTGTAGCTGAGTTTCTAGCATTTCTAGATACAGACCCTCTTGAACAGAATGGGTTTGTGCTCTTCAGTCCTTTCCAATTCTTGTTTCTGTTTTGTGCCCTTTCCAGGAAGGATCAGAATGTGCTGTCCCCAGTGAACTGCTGGAATCTCCTGCTCAACCAGGTGAAGCGGGAGAGCAGGGACCACACCACGCTCAGTGACATCTATCTCAACAACATCATCCCGCGCTTCGTGCAGGTCAGCGAGGACTCGGGGCGCCTCTTCAAGAAGGTAACTCAATGCTACACCATTTGTCCCTTCTGAAATGCTGTTTTAGCTATTAACTGGTGGATCGAGTCACTGGTGACTGGGCTGACACATGGGCTTTCTTCCTCTTTGTGGATAACCGTGCTGGACTTTGATTTCTTCAGTCGTTTTCTTCTTGCAGTGGTTTAGGATGGTCCCAGAAGTGGTCAGTTTTGATTTGCTGGTCTAGAGTCAGGCTGGTTGTTCCTTTTAATCTCCTCATCATAGTTTATATGCAGTTTGAAACTTCTATTAAATATGCAGAAACCCTCCAGGTCTTCAGCTCTGAATATGGTCAGGAACAGCTCTCTCAAACTAAATTTACATTTCCCATGGAGGAGAAATGACTGCTAAAATCAAAACTGGGGAGAATTCTTGCCATGCTACATGAGAAATGGATGTATTGTCCTCTCTGGTAAAGGAGAACATGAAGCTGATGTCTCTTTGGTGAGCCTCCCCTTGATTCCTACCTGGAAAATACAGTGGGACAGCGTGGAAGGGGATTCTTCTATTAAGACTCTGTTGTTCCAGTTGGTAGGGCAGCTTTGAAGCTCCTCTTGAATGGTAATGCCTGGTCTCTCCAGTCAGTGGCTCTAACATCTGCGAGGTGACATGTTAAAAACATTGCAGGTCTGACTTTGAAAGCCCTCCCCTCACCCCTTGCAATGCGTCATGACATGGAGAGTTCTTTCTACTATTGCAAGGCCTAGAGAAGAGCATCGCAGAAGGACTTGAGCTTTCTGGAGAGTACTTTTGTGGAGACTTTTCCTAAATCACGTAGAGGCTGTGAGAGAAGTGAGGGAGGAGCAGTGTTCATCAGAAGATCTTGGTGTGCTTTCATGGGTGTCTTCTTGCCTTCACTGGTGTCAGTTATGTTAAAACAGTGTCAGTAGATGAAGATCTGTTTAGGTGCAGTCAGCAGTAACGTTGGCTTTTCATTCTGGTCTTGACAGTCTTTTAAATGGCTTGAGGAAAGAGCATTCCGGTCTTCCTCAGTGTCTCTCTGTTGCTCTAACTGATGAGGACAGTATGTGTAAAGCAGTCTGTTTAGACTGCTAGAAAACAGTGCTTGATGCGGTGTGTGATGCTTCATGTCAAGATGCGCTTGAGAGAGCAGCGTGTTGTGCGTTACCTGGAGAGCAGGATGTGTTTGCTCTTTTACAGCAGGTATTTGTGTGTGTTGGCAACTGATTTCTATAGGGGAATGAAAACAAGTGGACAGTTGTGTTCTTTGTCCTCTGTGTATTTCTGGAGTTTTTAATGGATAGGAACAGAATGTGTTACAATCTGGTTTGCTTTTGCTGCTTCTTTGAGTCACTCCCCAAGCAGAGGAGGAACCTTCTCCCTCTCAGGTAGCATCGCACTAAGGCCTTTTTGACCTTTTAAAACTTTCTGGTAATTACATTATGGTTGATTAGATACTTACATGGGATTACTGAATGGCAGCTACTCTTCAATTCCCCTAATCCTTCCAAAGGAGGAGTAATCTCCCCACTGACTTTCAACAAAGGCTGTGCTTGAGGAAGGTAGCTGAGAAAATGCCACGACAAAGTACTACATGGAAATTGATATGATCCCAATTTGGCTGGAAAGGAGCAGCTTAATTTTCAGCCCCTTGTATAAGCCTTGTATAAACCACGGCAATGGGTTTGCCCTGTTTGGGTTGATTTGGGGTAGAGGAATAAAGCCAAACAACTAAGTGACCACCAAAACACAATACCCCTCTGGTTGCTTTCTGACAGCTCGAACACAAACAGAAGGCATTTGTCTCGAAATCCCAGCTATTTGTCTCTGACAAGCTTGGCTTTTCCTGTTTGCCTGTGGCAATTGTAGCTGTTGGAATTGGGCTGCCAATCTTGCTGCTGGTTTGGGAGCTCTCTGTCCTTGGCTCATCCTACTCCGGGGACCTGTGTTAAAAACAAGGGCGCTTGGCTATTAGAAAGCCTGAGGAGCATCATTTCTTTACACTTCTGCTTGAAAAAGACCTTCTAAGGAAAGTTAGATATGTCTGGCTGCTTGCAGGTGCTCTAGTGACTTACATTTAGGAGCTGCTCACTGGCTTGTAAATAATGCTGTGAAATGGAGAGGATACAGAGCTCCTCATTTACTGAGAGCAGTTGAAATCACATCCTGAGGCATGAGATCCTTTTCTTGGGCCATTTATAATTCAGGGCTTTCTGGAATCACTGCTTTGTGTCCTGCTGGGATGGAGCAGGTGAGCTAAGAGGGACAACCAGGCTAAAAAAAGAGGTACTTAAGATCCCTTTTGTTGCTGAACTGTATCTTGCACTGTGTGAAGTGGTGAGCTGCTTCAAACGAGAGAGATCTAAGTACAGCGTGCAGCCGTAATCCAGCCTGAGGGCTGCGAGGGGCCTGGGTGAGTGTGATAAGGTCTGAGCTGGGAAGAAAGCACATCTCTGAGGGTGACATTGATGTGAAGGGAAGCGGGAGGGAGCTGCTCTGGTGTGGCTGAAGCAGCATGAGCCCAAAACAGGTCTCACTGTCCAGAGGAGCACTGGAAGTGGTGGGGCCAGATGTGGGTTTGCCTCTTCCAGTGGCTCCGGTGGACAGGCTGAGACCGATTCTTGTGTTCACTCCTGGACCCCTGGACCAGTTCTACAAAGGGCACAGCAGTGCTGATGGCTGAGCTGGGACGGGTCTGTCCTGGAATCAGTGACCTCCTGGAATTCCAGCAGCGTGGCATGTGGCTTTTCCAAGGGTTTATCTTTGCAGTGCCATGGGAAGCCTGCGTGGTCCGTGGCTCTGCTCGTGCAGTTCTTCTGTCCGTGCCTCGTGATGGAGAGATCCCTCTCCAGGGCTGTGTTACGATGTGGAGGGTCTTAATTGCCTGAGTGCTAGAGGGAAGCTTGCCAGCCACTTCAAAGGTAGCTTTGCTGATAAGAGAAGCTGCGTTTGCTGCCAAAGCCAGCCCTGAAGTGGTGCTGGATGTACAGCGTGTGTCAGCCCTGGTTCTTCCTGCCTTTGGCATCTCTTTACTTCCTCATGTAGCTCTCCCTGTAAAACCTTTCAGTATCAGAGCACTGGGCTGTTTGCACCAGACGGTGAGTTAGAACTTACTCAGGCTTGCAACCAAAGGTGGAGGTATTTGAACACTCTTCTCTTTCCATGGCCTTTGTCTTGGATTCTCCTGAGAGATCGCTTTTACATCTCAGTAGATGGTGTTGTCAGTCAGGGCTGGAAACTATAGCAGATAAATCCTGTTGGCATCAGTGGGGATCTGGCATTGGCCTCAGGAATGGTGTCAGCTCAATTGTGTGCTACTGTGAAACAAAGGGAAGATGGTGACATAAATAACCTCTCAAGCAAATAAAACAGAGCGGAATTGTCCTAACACCAAACTGGTACACCTGAGGAAGGAGGTCATATTTCCTTATTTGTGCAGGATTTAGCCCTGGGGTTTGTGCAGGGCTGGTTTCAAGCCTGTGTGCCACCCGGTGTTGCTATTCTGGTCACCTCTCCCTTTCCTGGATGACTGTCCCGCTTTGATGTCAGTGCCTTTCCTACTGCTGTGGAGAGCAATCCTCTGATTGCTTCCTGTTTATCCTCTTCAGTGTGGCCCTGAATATATATTTGTATATGTGTTCAAAATAGTCCTCCATTTAGGTTGATTCTGGGTTTGATTTTCCCTTTCCTCCCTTTTCACTCTGTCCCCCCATCACCCCATCCTTTTAATGTGGCCCTTGATTTCTTTGCATGAGGGGTGATGGGAGATCATGAGCGGAGAGCAGGAGCAGTTATGTGCTTTGAGGGGTGGCCATGGGGGAAGGTCAGCTTGCCCTTAATGACATGGTTTAGTGATGGCTTGGCAGTCCTGGGGTGATGGTTGGGCTCAGTGAAAGGCAGATTTATTCTGCATATGCACAAGTCCCTATGTCTTAACCTAGAGCCACACTGGAGATGCTCAGAGCAGTGACTCCATCCTGCTTTAAGGCTCATTGAGGTGGACGTGTCCTTCTGGTATAGAGAGGGGACAGGGAGGGGTGGTTGCCCTACAGATCTTGCTTTGAGAGCACAGCATTCCTTTACACTGTTGTATCAATTGTAATATTTATGGGGAGAAAACCATGTAAAACATGAAGAAAACAAAGCTGAGGGTTTAAAATTCACTTCTGTTTAATACCTTTGATCATGGGGAGAAAACCAGTTTATCTGTTAGTGCACTGTGCTTGATGTGAAAGGGAAAATCCACAATGAGTTGCTTAAAAGCCTTGTGGTAATCAAGGAAGGAGAATTATTAATTCTCTTAAGGGGTTGGTGCTTAAGCTGACCTACTTTACAGCTGCAGCGTGTCTCGTGGCTGCGTTGGTACCGGCGTATGAAAGGTCTTAAAATACACCACACAGGGAAAGCCCATGCACAGGAAGGAAATGCACTGGCCAAAATGCTGGGCACTTCTCCATACCAGTGTAAGCATGTAAATAGACAAGTACCATCAGTAAAACTGAGGTGCAGACATGGCAAGTACGTGCTCTAGCTCTGCTCTCACATGTGCATCCTTACTGTGCTCCTCTGCCTTAGGTGCCTCAGGAAATAGCAATGTTGAGTTCTTCCTCTTTTCCCCAGAGGTAAAGGATACAGAAGCCTGCTGGGAAGTGCTGCTTTCTGATTTCTCATGGGGGAAATGAAGTCTCCCAGTTTTCCTACCTGCTTATTTTTAGAACAAGTGGAGTGGAGGAAGGGAGAGGGAGTGAATTCACCAGTGTGGTGCTGTGATTGGAGTGATGGTTTCTGTTAAACTGGTAGCACTTTGTACCCAGTCAGATACAGTGGTGGGATCAGAGCCTGATGCCCAGGGAGATGTACTGAATGCAGAGGCTACAGCTGGAGTAATTCTACTGCATGTTAAAGGCTAAAAATGTCACTTCTGCATGTAGATTGGGCATGGAATACACTGCATTTGGCCCTGGATTGAGAGCAGCACTGAGGAAAAGGACTTAAAGGTCCCTCCCAACCTAAACCATAAATTGCTTGGTTTATAGGGACGGAGTGTCTGAAGGCCAAGATTCAAGGGGATCAGCACAAAAAATAAGAGAAATAGGAGGTAGGGGTTGTTTGGAAGAGACTCTTTAAGCCTGAAGTATGGGAGGCAGTGGTGTGACGTGGTTTCGTGTAGGAATGGCTTTTCAGAGTAGAGTGTTTTGCTGTCATAAGGAAAATTCCTTATTACTGACATAGTGGTGAAAGAAATCACTAGTGGAGAAAACTAGATAATACAACTGTAAGCTAAATATGAGTGACTGAATCATAATGCATCATTACACTGGAAACTGATGAGCTGTCATCCAGAATGTGCGTGTATATTGTACACATGACACAGGATTTGTTTTCCTAGCTTTGCTTTAAATCCTGGAGAGTCTGAAGCTTTAGAAGAGGTCTTCCCAGAATTCCTGTTCTGCAGGGCCATGTGATGATGGCCAAGCACCTTATCCATACAGTTCTTGCAAGTCTTCACTTTAACTGACTTGAGTAGATGTTAGCTAATGTGTAATATTTAGTTTTAGATTAGATATTAGGTAGACTGAGATGAGCTCTTAGGCAGAAGCTCTTCCCTGTGAGGGTGCTGAGGCGCTGGCACAGGGTGCCCAGAGAAGCTGCGGCTGCCCCATCCCTAGAGGAGCTTTAAGCTCCCTTCCACCTAAACCAGACTGGGGTTCTATGAATAAATATCCTAATTATTCCTCTTTAAATGATGGGGAGAAATGGCCTTGTTAGAGAGCGGTTTCCAGGCTCAGCAGATTTGGGTTCCAGTTCCAGCCCTGTCACGGGCTGACATAATTTTAGGCAATGTATTAGATAAAATCTTTTATCTCTGTGCGTTTCGTTCCCTCTCTGGTGGTTTCTGAGTGCTTCCCTGCTGTTGTGGAGCTTACACAGAAAGCATCTCCTGAACTTCACGGTGTGTTTGGTGAAGCTGAACCATCCTTCTATCAGATCTGGATCCACGTTAGTGAGGCTCGAGATCCGGCGCATGAAACGCTGACAGCATTCCTTAGCTCTCCTATTTATTATCCCCCCTAAATATTTTGAAGCTGAAGTCGTTAATGTTTGCTGGAATGTGGAACAGCCAAGCGAGTGCTGCAGTAGATCCCAAAAACATCTTGATTGAATTAGCAGGGAGGTGGAGGGGAGGAGGCTGGAACAAAGAGGCCGTTGAGGAGCTGGCACCGTGCGCTGGGAATCTGTGCTCCAGCCAGGGGTGGCAGCAACCTCCAGCTCTGCACATGGTGCCTGTACCCCCTGTTGTAACAAAGGAGTATGTGTGCATGTGTGTGTGCGTGTTGATGCATGTGTGCGTGTTGATGCATGTGTGCGTGTTGATGCATGTGTGCGTGTTGATGCATGTGTGCGCTTAGGGCAGCTCCTTTCACTTTCCTGTTTCAGACTGAAGAAAAGGATGCTTGTGAGAACAGCACTGAGGCTGCAGGTTGCCCTGCTCTCCCCTTCCCCAGCCTCAGGCATGGGGGGCTCCCATGCTGTGCCATCATCTGAGTGCCTTAATGATGCGCATCAAACCAGATAATCTCTCAGATCAAGAGGACAAGTGTTTAGCCTTGATGGGATGAGGAGATGACAGGGTTTGTAGGGACGCTCCCTCCCCACAGTTCATTATTGGAGTCAAGGAGATAAGATTTGGTTGCACAAGCCCTTCCTCAGGGTTTTTAGGGGATGTACAGACAGACTCCAGTTGCAGGTACAGCCAGGAATAGATAAGGATAAAATTTACCAGGTTTCTTTTTTCTGCTTTTATTTATTGCCTTTTCCTGGAAGGCTGTTTACAAAATGCATCATTCTAAACCCCATCTGCTTTTGAACAACATAATAAAGAGGTTGATGTTGAAATAGCAGTTGGTACCTGGAGACGTTTGCAAGTGCAGAGATGATGCGGCTGGTTATCCTTGGCATGCCTTTCAGTTGTAATTCCATGCCACATTCTAGCATGAGCCTGAAATCTCTCCTGCCTGTGTGATGCTGGTTTTAACCTGGATGCACTTGGAGCTCTGTGGGACCTCAGGCAAGTTCTCTGTGTGTCAGGTCCACCACCCTCTACAGCACTTGAACAACATCTTCTGTGCTAATGTCCAAGGCATTTTCCTTTGCCTTTCCAAGCGAACCCTTCTGCTTCCTCCAGTGCCTTTTCATTTATCAGGGCCACCAACCTAATTTTCTCCCTAAACCTGTTTTTGTTGGTGGAATCAGTAGAGGGAGCAGCAGTAAATGAGCAGTGATCATTGCACAGCTCTTGTTTTCATGGCACCTGTGATCTATCTTACCTTCATCTTAATGGGAGTTCTTTTCCAGTCCAGCAATCTGGCAGTTCCTTTCTTGAGAGCTCATTTGGAAGCACAAAGACTTGGGTGTTTTGACAGTTCAGCTTTTAAGCTGCTGCTTTTCTTCTTCAACCTGAACATGCATTAAAATATTCATTTTCATCTTTCGCATAATTGATGCTTCAGCAGTTTTACAGTGAATGAGCAATTTTATGCAGGAAATTAGCAAATGAGCTGAAAAGAGCTGGGTGAAGGGCGGGCGATTGGTCCAGTCTTGAACCAGCACTGCTGAAAAGCTCCTTCTGTGCGAGAAGTTCCGTGCTGAGGGCGTTTCAGACAGAGCCAGTCACTTCCATTAATCATCTCCAGCGCTGAGGGAGAAGGCAGTCATAAAAATCCTTGCTACCCATATCAGTGCAGTGATGAGCAGCAGCTTCAGCTTGCTTCTTTCAGGGGTGGAAAACTGTGCATCTTGTTAATGGCAGTGGGTTGGAACTGGGGGAGCTTTCAAGTCCCTTCCAACCCAAACCATTCTAGGACTCAACACTGCATCTTCAGCGAGCTGTTTCTACTCCAGTATCTGAAGGTGTTCAGGAGCGACTGTGCCCTGGTGAATCCAGGAAATACATTCAGTATGTGCACACCAGTGAGAGCTGCAGACCTTGCACCAAGGCTTCCCGCATGGATCTGTCTCCAGGAGGCTTTGCCAGGCCCCATCTGAGCACCCTCATATCCTCAGGGATCAGTACCATGAGGTGGCACTGGCAGCTCGTGGTGTGTGTGTGGTTGAGGGACAATAAGGATGAGAGGGGTGGGCAGGCAGTGGCACAGGGCTGGCAGTGAGTGCAGGGTCAAAGGGAGGAGCAGCAGGGCTGCCTGCAGAGATGGGAGCGTGAAGGTGTGGTGGGTGGCTCTCATGCACTTGAAGTATTGTCTGGTTCGTGGTATGATGGAAGAACATTCCTGTTGGCTTCCTTATCCTGCCTTTCTTTCACTTCCATATGGACCCTTCCCACATTCATAGTTCTGCTTGATCCTGCTAAAATGGGCAAATCCGTGTGTTTCCAGGCTTGCACTGTTGAAAATCCCACGTTCTCTGGGAAGTTCCCTGTCTCCGGCCTGTCAGGCTGCTCTGCCTGTGCATATGTAACACTTCACTCTATTAATCCTGTTTGTACAGTTTGACCAGCAGTGGCTCTGGGCTGAGCAGTTATTGGATTTGCTGGCATAAATGGCAGTGCTTAATGGGGCCTACAGTGTTTGTAGCTGGGGAGCATGCTCACTTCCTCTGCCTTTTCACTGTCTTCCCCAATTAACTTTCATTTCTGTGTTTTGTTGCAGAGCAAGGAAGTGGGATTGCAGCTCCAGGAAGACTTGATGAAAGTCTTGAATGAACTCTACACGGTAAATCAAACTGATTCTCTTGGCATCTTTTCAGGCAGAAGGAAGAAGTGTTTGACTTCTCCCAGCCTGCTGTTACAGCAGGGGCCAAGCACCAAGGCTGATAAATGTCTGCAGGCTGTGCAGCTCGAGGCGGCTGGTGCTCACCAGTCTACAGAGCACCATAAATCGTGCTTTTTCACTCTATTCCTCTGTTGTTTCAGCTCTGTAAGTGTTGGCTCCACTTCTCAAAGATCTCACCTTAATGCACATCTGCTACTAGCTGCAGTGTTGGGTTTTAAAAGAGTAAGATATATTACAGACCTTGTAACAGTCTTACAATACCTAAAGGGTCTACAAGAAACCTGGAGAGGGATTTGTGACAAGGGCCTGTAGGGACAGGACAAAGGGGAATGGCTTTAACCTGCCAGAGGGGAGACTGAGATGAGCTCTTAAGCACAGGGTGCCCAGAGAAGCTGTGGCTGCCCCATCCCTGGCAGTGTTCAAGGCCAGCTTGGACACAGGGGCTTGGAGCACCCTGCTCTAGTGGAAAGTTTAAGCTCCCTTCAACCCAAACCATTCCATGATTAGGATTATTTCCGAACACACTGGAAGTCTTCAGCCCGTGGTGCTGTGTGGTCTCAGTGTACAGAAGGCAGCACACGGCTTCAGCGGGGGGACCCACTGTGTTTATTTGTTCCTCGGCTCTTTCAGCAAAACAGCTCCCTTTAGAGTCATTCTCCTCCATCTGTGCTCTTTGCTTCCCAGTCTGTCCATTGGAGACCCTGAGAACGCGGCCCTGCCTCGGGAAGGAGAAGGAATGTGTTCATGAAAGTCCATACGCTGCTCCGGGACTTGTCTGCTCTCATAGATGAATGGAAAAGCCTGTTGCTTGATTAAATTCTTGCTTTCTGCAGCTGTTACTGAGCTGGTTCTGTTTGAAAAGCAGAACCCACACACGGTTTTGTTGCTCAAAATGTCCTTTTGTTTGTCCTTCCTTAATGATCCATTGGGTCATTACACTGAGATACGTTTCCTTTGCGCTTTCAAAGGACCCCAGCCTGGTTTGGGTTGAAAGGGACCTTAAAGCTCATCCAGCTCCAGCCCTCCACCACGTGCAGGGACACCTTCCACTAGAGCAGCTTGCTCCGAGCCCATCCAAAGGAGTAGCAGAATCGCTATTTTCAGGCAAAATGGATAGGGATGAGGTCTTTAGTTTTCCTCCATAGATAAAACATAGAGGATTATAATGACCTGTAAGTTTTTGTTAGGAAGTGTCCGGTGTCAGCCCATGGCTGTGCTGTTGCCCTCAGCAGGCAGAGCTTGTGGGTGCTAATGCAGCACCATCAGCAGGATAAAATCATTAAAACTGGGATTCCTCTCTCTGCTTCTCTTGCTTTCTGCCAGGCCCACTCTCAGTGATAGAGGAGTAGAAACTGCTTTGCATCTATTATTATAAATGCCTGCTTTATAGTCTGAGCATATGCAGGAGCTGAAAGTGTGTGTGTGTAAATTATTCAGTGAGTCTCTCTCGAACACTGGCTGCACTCACACTCTCTTTCATGTTTAAATACAACGTCTCTTTGTATCTGAAAACCTTGCTGATCACTGCGTGAAGGGAGAGCATGTGTCTTCCCTATGTAAAATCATGTTATGGTTCAACCTGAGGTGAAATAGGTATAAATGGGGGTTCATCTGATGGAATTGATCTGCAGGTGGGGGCTGGAATAGCACTATTGGGCTGTCTTTCTGGAACTGTGCATTTTTGGGGGCCCCTGTAGGAATGGTGTCATCATGATGTTTGTTTAGGTATGTTAATTGAATTGCTTCGCATTGATGGATGAAGAAAGCTAGGTGACATGTTATGTCCTTTGGGGGTTCTGCTCTGTTTCCTTAACACAAAGCTAGACATGACTATCCTGTGACATGAAGGGGACATATTCCTGTGGCTATCTATACTTATCAAATATGTGCTATAATGAGTTGTCTGTCCAGGGTCCAGTACAGTTCTCCCTGGGCAAAAGAACCCCACTCTTTTATTACTGTTTTCAGTAGATACGGTGAACAGAAGTTCTTCTACATCTCCAATTTGATTTAAACAAATGGAACCTGAGCTGCTTTGGCAGCCATTATGTTCAGATTATTGATCTGCAGGACAGTTCCTTGGGATTTGGGATGTTCAAAGGCCTGATTCACCCAGGTAGAAGACTGACAGGCGTTCCTTCTGCAGCCTTACCTGCTGATGAAAGCTGTCATTTCCCAACATTGACATGTAATTTCCCTTGAATAGTGAGGAAGCTGCGTTTAATCTGCATCTTTTTTTGGTTTCTATGCCTCCTTTATTGGATCATACAAGAAGGCTCATGCCAAAGTGGAACAAAGAAGCAGCTGCAGCATCAGCCACTTTGATTTCAGATTCACTCTGAGAGCCGCACTTCCGCTCAGGCATCTTCTGTCCTGCTTTGTTGAGATGGGAAAACTCCCATTTTGCCAGTTGAGATATTTCTAACTCCCAGTTACCAACCAGATCTGGCTTGTTGGGCACTGTGTGAATGCCTTTGCTTAGTTAGTGTGATATATAAACATGATGAGCATTTATATATAATATAAACGTGATGGGCAGCTGTTACTAAATGGGTATGTTAAAGAAATGTATAGTTTTGGGGGGTGCATTGGCAAATATGTTGAAGCATATGACCTCTTCCTTAGGATTTTGTCCTTCCTCACCTGTGAGCTTTCCAGATACATCATTCCTGTTCTCCCTAAGGCTTGGTCACACGGCTAAAGTAAGGCGGAGCATATGTGTGCCCAGTTTGGTGGTTAGGTAAACCCATTTCTTCCTCAGCAAATGGAACTGTGGAGCTCTCTGACTCTTGGCTATCATTTTCTGCAGGTTATGAAGACCTACCATATGTACAACGCTGACAGCATCAGCGCTCAGAGCAAACTGAAAGAGGCGGAGAAGCAGGAGGAAAAGCAGATTGGGAAGTCAGTGAAGCAAGAGGACAAGCAGACTCCGCGCTCCCCTGACTCAACTTCCAACGTCAAGTTTGAGGAGAAACATGTTCGACGAAGCTCGGTCAAGAAAATAGAGAAAATGAAGGAGAAGGTACTGCCCTAGTGCTTGTGTAGAGTGCTGGAGGAGGATTTAGGCTCTGAAAAGACCAAGTTTAGGCCTGGCTTCTGTTGGAGGAGGTGGGGTGCCTGCACCAGCACTCAGACTACCTATGGGCTTCTATCAGCCACTGTGGTAGTGCTGGAGCTGGGCTGTAGCCTCATAAACCCACCTTGTTCCTTCATTCTAACCTCAATCTTCCCTAGCCTGCAGTCTGTTTTAAGAGAGGACTTGAAGTGCAGAACTGTTTAGTATAGTACTGCTTAAAACCATCCTCATAATTCATCTAAGTCTTTGAGTCTTGAAACTGAAGAGAAATGTGTGAGCACAGTAAGATTGTGCAGTGTTCTCTGGTGTTACTAAGAATGCTACTGCTCCTGCTGCACCTCTTTATAACCTCTGTTCTGTTTGTGGTTCTCTTCTAGCGCCAAGCAAAGTACACAGAAAACAGACTGAAGGCTATTAAGGCAAGAAACGAGTATCTGCTGGCTCTGGAAGCCACCAATGCATCTGTATTCAAGTATTACATTCATGACCTCTCTGATCTCATTGATGTAAGTGCTGCTGCTTGGGTGCCTGCAATGAGTATCATTGCCAGTAACCCTCACATGTCTTTCCTTCGTTCTTCAGCATCTACGCTGGTACAACTGGTAACCTCTGTACAGCTGTGGAATGAGGATCTTGGATGGGCAGCTTAGAGGGTAACAACAGGCATAATAACTGGTCACTAAGCTGCTAAGTGTGCTTTTTGTCATTGAGTAACTCAGTTTTGTTGCACAGATAGAAACTCACACAAGAAACCTGACACTGAAACGTGCAGAAGGAGGACTTGCTCAGTTAACATGAAACTCAGCTTCAGTATCATACTTGCTTGACATCTTTTATTTGCTATTTTAAGCAGACAAGCAGGATTGTAACTCGGGGCACATTTTCAAACAGAATGGTAACTGTAGAGCCGGTATAGCAGTTGGTAACAGAAACTGAGAACAGAAGCAGCTTCTAAAGCTGCTTTTACCTTGTTTTGCAAAATTCCATCTATTTCAAGGCTAGTGCTTTCTCTAGCATATTTCACAAGAGGGATGAACCTCCCTGCTTTTTAGACCTCCTGTTCTCTGGTACCTCAGTCCACCAGTGATGGAGGTGCTGCTTGCCTCTCTGTTCACACAGAGAAATGAAGAAATCAACTGCCTACAGAAACCAGTCCCCCCTTTCCTTAAGGATGCTCTCTGCAGAAACTGAGTAATGGAGCAGGAGGTTGTTCCCCAGCTACCTGCGAGCTCTTGTATTCAGGGTACATCATGCCTGCTTTTAGTAAAACACACAACAAAACCCTCCTTTAGCTGAGTAAAACCAGTGAGGAATCCTGGGACATCTCACAACTACGTAACTCCCCTCTTCACCGGGCAGAACTGGAGCACCAGTGCACTGAACACCTTGTGTCTGGGTCACTGCCTGCTGCTTGCTCTTACTCTGCTTGCCAAGCGCTGCTAGAGCCACTCGGCTGCAAAGCCTGGAGGGAGCTTGCCTTGTAGGAGGGGGAGGTAATGATAGAAGTGTCTCTAGACACAAGCAATAAAGAGCACTCAGATCATTATTAATTAGTCAGCTATTATCATAGCTAACAGTATATATAATGCATTTATTCAGCTGATCATAAAATGACATGAAGTGCACTTCTCTGCTGGGTGTTTATTTAAGCCTGTCCTTTTGAAGGTCAGGCTCCTCAGTACTGGATGGTTTGGGAAACAGTGTTACTGTGAAGGGTCGTGATTTGCACAATTGCTGTGCTGAAGAGCCCTGGTTGGTTTGTACCTGCTGCCTGTTCACACCTTTTAAACATCTGCTCAACCTGAATTGTGCCATTTGGTTTGGTTTTGTAAATATACAGTAAAGAGTCTGTTTGGATTTCATAAACCCCAAACTATTTCTGATTCCTTTGATCCTGATGGATCAAGAATTAGCAGTTCGAACCACTGATGGTTATCTGAAGCATCGGACTTAAAAATGTGATTTTTAAGCCAGCTTTTAATTCTCTTCCTTGATTTAATCCTTTGGTGATACCGCATCTTGAAATAGACTCTAAAAGCAATCTTCCGAGTTGCTTCCAAGTAGATTGTGTTTGGGCAAACAGCGTTAAACTTGGCATGTTTGTACAGCACATTGTGTGCTTCCAGTGTGCAGGGCAGGGTAACAGGGAGTTAATTCTCCATCGGGAGTTCAGAGCAAGAAACTGTTCCTGCCATAGCCCAGTAGTTTTGAATTTCCTGACTTTGGGGACTGAGCAGCTCTTTGATGCTAATGAAACGTTACAGTAATGGGGAAGTTTGGATTAACTCCTACTTATGAAAGGGTCACTAGGACGGAATCTAAAGAAGATAAAATATGTGTGTGTGGGGTGAGTCCTTATTTTGCTTTCCCTGGAGGAGGTTTACTACTGGTGTTTACTCCAGGATCTCAGAGTTTCCTTTCCAAATGTAAATTGCGTTCTAAACCAACAGGGCTCTTTCTTCTTAAATCTGCCGTTTGGGATGTGTTTGAAAGCTGCCAGCTGGCAAAGGGTTAATGATCTGTCGTGTTGGGAAGTGAATTGGAATGGGTTATCATTAAATTCTTATAAAAAATTGATTTCCTTGGAGAACGATTTCATCAAACATTTATATAACCCAGAAAAGGGATGGGAGACGGATACGGTTATAAATGTGGTACCTTGGCCTCTGAAAAATGTTCAAGTGGGGGAGTGGGCTGAGAAATGTTTTCTGTCACATGAAGCCAAATGTTTCAGTAACATAAAGCCAAAAGCCTTGTCGTGTTCATAGAATCCCAGCCTGGTTTGTGTTGGAAGAGACCTTTAAGTTCATCCAGCTCCAACCCCTGCCATGGGCAGGGACACCTTCCACTAGAGCAGGTTGCTCCAAGCCCCTGTGTCCAACC
>JANHGB010052314.1:4843-17331 GCA_026283785.1 Coracopsis vasa | reverse complement strand
ATGTTAAACCCAGGAGAAATTCATCCCCTGGCCAGCTGCAGCGGGCAGGAGGGCAGCACCCGGCAGCTGCCTCTTGTGCCTCCTGCTAGGACGGTACGTCCAAAGGGCGTCAAAGCACCCCTCCAGTGACCGGTGCCGGACCCTGCTCAGACATCCACAGGGCCAGGACAGGGGACTGCACCCAGATCAGTCAGGACAGCAAAATGTAAAGGACGGCGCTGGGAAAATTAGGGCTCTAGGGACACGCATACAAGTACAGCACATGCCAGAGGGGCATGTCCTGTTTGTCCAGCTCCAGCATTAAACCACAGCAGAAACTTCACCAGTAATGCACAGGGAAACTAGGCTTAAGTGCTCCACGAGTCCTTCACACCAGGACTGCACTACAGATGTATGTTTAAGCCTTCTGAGCTGCTGCAAAAGCTTGTGAAAGTTTCCCCTAAGAGTGTCAAAGCAAATGGAAGATCACACAGCTCTGAGCATCTCACAGAGCATTCCCCACCACCCCAGCACTTGTCGCGCTTGCTCAGTCATGTACTGATCTCCAGCGAGGCTAATGACATTCTACGCACCTGCTACTGCAACTTCACATAGCATTACACCTTCTCCTACATCACCACATTTGAGGTGGAAGGCTGTGACAAAAACCCTTGGTTAACACTCAGCTGACAGCCGAATCTGCCTGGTGAGTCTTCCCAACCTTTCCACAGATGCATTGCAGAGGGGGTTAAAATAAGCATTATGGCACCCAAGACCTCCACCAGGCCCTACGTATTACGGAGTTTCTTTTCCCTGCACACATGGCCACAGCAGAGGAAGAGATCTAAGGGGACACAGAAATTACTTCTTTGCACCAAGTATATACAGAGTGTTTCAGTTATGCCTTTTATTCCTTATTCCCATAGGCTGGTGCTACTTACATTGCCAGCTGCCATACAGCTGTTTTGACAGCAGTATTTGAGAAGAGCTAACCAGATATTCTGGCGGGGGTTGAGCAGCCTCAGTTTGTCTTGATATAAGCAAACGTTTTTCTAGTTTCATCCAGATTTCTTGCAGTCACTCTATGATCAGCTGCATAGGCCCCCTTGTGCTTCTGAAGGCCAGTTATATGCACATAAGCATAAAACTAGGCAGACAGTAAGTTGTAGACAGATGGAGAGGCATTACCTCAGCCCTTTTCTCACCTGCTGTTCCACACCTTTAACTACCAGATCCACTCAGATTACAAAGGCAGCAATCTTTATTTTTTTGATACATTAAAATTCTTAGACTTAAAATACCCCCAAAACAGAGAAGGTTTTAGAAAGTTTGAGAGTTCCAAATATAAGTTCTGATAAAAAGAAAGAGGGCAAATGACAAATCACAAGCAAGATGATGTTCAGATTCCCAGATAGAAAATACATCTTCCACCTTCCCTTGGTCTCTAATCCTTAATTTCTTGTAATAACTGTGGCCTCCTGGACCCCTCTGCGCTGTAGCCTAGAATTCAGGCACCAAACTGATTGTGCAAGCCAGAGAAGTCCTGAAAAATGTTCACTGGAACAAGTTGCAGCTCATGTATATGGGGGTGGCTCATCAAGACTCATCTAACCCTCAATTAGGTGACACTGCTTTGCACACAAATGTAGCTTACTGTAACAACAGGGCTCTTCTCATTGTCACTCTCTGGAGAGGGAATGGAAACATGGAAATCAGGCCCTGCATAACCTCCCTCGGTGGGTGGCAGTTTCATGAGATGGGGTAGTTCTCACAGCCCTCTACCCCGCTTCCCAAACATGCACTACCACTGTTCAATTCATACTGGCTGTGGGCTCAGCAGACTGCTCTACCACCAGAATTAACCCTAACAGGATTAATTACCTAAAGGGAAAAAATGTAGTTGGAGGAACCATTTTCTACAGATGGAAACTGCACCAGAAATAAGGAGGTAGTCACGCAACTAGGGGGAAAGCAAGCCCTCCTCTCAACAGCAGTAAGCCATCATATTATCTCAAGTTGCTCATGATATCTGTTTAGGCTGCAAATTGTTGAACTTGTTTGAGGCTCCTCATATCAAACATGCACATGTTCAAACCTTATAGCACCAGTCTTTATTTGCCCCAGTGCTACGGGGAAATGCAATTTACCTTGAGAGGGATTTAACAGATGGAAAACAGCTCAAAGAGCAAGTGATCCAAACCAGAAATTTAAGGCATTAATGATACATTCATCTTGACTCCTAACAAGCTGCACAGCACACTGCTGGGAGTAAGCATAAGCTGGCATGTTTTATGTTCAGAAAGAACAAGGAGTAACACCACACTGCAGTCAGAGCCTCCGAAACAAAAACATGGCAAAAGCAAAGTCGGGTAGAAAAGGCGGCTTTATCTCCTCTGCCTCCTTACCCACTCCCACCAAACCAAATGTCACAATCTCCATGCAGTCAAGAGTTTCTGCACATCTCCACTCCCCAGCTACATTCCCTAAGTGTCATCAAGGAGTGCCACAGCAGTACTATAGACCTTAGTCTTCCTAACAACAGCCCACAACTTCCAACTGCAAGCAAGTTACTCAGCTACTAAGGTGTATTTAGACTCTGCTTCTCTAAGTACTCTTGTTAGCGGCCTCAACAGGAGTGTAAGGAAGAGGAAGGTAAGAATTTATTGCAAGGTGAAACCACTAAAGAAGGAAATGGAATAGAGAAACCCTGTCACACTACAACTGTGAACTTGAAATGTCAGATGTGGTACGGATTACAGCCAAAGGCTTCAAATCAGTTGTTGCTTTTACAGTAATTAACCAAAAGCAAGTTACAATACTTGCCATTTCACAGGTATCCCAGTTAAACTGCCTGAAAAAGGGGGAGGTTAAGATGCAGAAGAATTATTTTCTTTTTTCTACTAGATGGGCAGGAAATTGAAATGAAAAAAAAAAAAAAAAATCACTGCCAGCCTTTTAAAATAAGACCACGGAAAATTTAAGTCTTGGAGAGTCACCCTAGTGGTGCCAATAACACCAGCTCAAGGATGGTTCCAAATTAGGGGCTTAAACCAGAATTAGAAACAAAAGGGGGAAACAGCCAACCATTCTCCCACATCCCTACACTGGAGCTGCCTGACCCACAATGGGCATGGGGAGGTAGCATTCCAGGCAGGCTTGACGTCCATACCGGCCACATGCCCATCCAGGCCATTCTGGTGAACAGATGGTTTATGAATTCCAAAGGAAACGTTCTCAGTCACTTTCAAACTTGACAGAATTGATTTGGGTTGATATAGTGCCCCCACGGTAGCTGCCTCGTTTTTTCTTTGTCTTCTCATGGCGGAAGGATTTGCCTTTAGTAAATTTGAGGATATTGTTAGCCTTCTCACCCCAGTCACCAGCTGCTCCTTTCTGTGAGAGTTGAAGGGGGAGAGGAGAAAGAAAATCAGGTCACTACCCAGAAGAGTTCACTTCACCGTACCCAGCACACTCCACTACATTAATACTGGAGCTGATACCACTCTGCCATCCATCTCCAGCCAGTGCTCACACACTTCTTAACAGCACCTCCTGGTGGAAAAAATTTCCACCAAAAAAGCTCCCCACAAGCACACCAAGACTGCTCTGCCGCTATTTGCTGGGGTCAGGCATTACCATAGTGGGCACTACCTAACTCTACCTTTGCTTCAAATGAGTTATCAGCAACACGGGCATCCACCTCAATTTCTTCTTCCCTTACGCGGCGGAATGGAGAGGCTGGCTGTTAAAGAGAAAGAAAATGAGATAGAGTAGAGCATACACACACAACATTCACTTAGTGACAACCTCACCCTGCAAATATGGAGTCCTGCTCATGTCACCTTAATCTTTCTCAGGTTTCTAATTCTTTTCCTTCTTCAGATCAGGCTGCAAGCACATCCTGCGCAAGCACATCCAACCAGCCTTTGCCAGAATAATACTATGCACACATGTGCACTCCCTAGGGTTCTCCAGACAAGGTTCAAGTGCTTGAAGAGGGAGCAAACCTACAATTAAAGCTGTGGGACCAACCTCCCCCAAAGCCCCAAACATGCCTACTAGTTCAGGAGGCAGAGATGCCTCTGGCTGCAGTCACCACAGTCCGTGCTCACTCACCCGCTTCACCTTGGGAACTGTGTGTGGTGTTTTGGCTTTGATCTTTGCCTTTTTACTGTGTGGTGTCTCTGGCTCCTGAACATCTTCCCTCTTTTGTTTCTTCCCGATTGTGCCTGTTAGATGTACAGTAGCAAAACTTCAAAGGGAGTAACCGCAGTATTGGGAAACATAATGGCATCTCTCCCCCCCTCAGAATGCAAACTCAGTTTTGACACAACTGTGAGTGAGAATCAGTCCCTGCATTATCTCACCCAGAAAACAGACTGCTGTAACAGACACTAATAGCCATTCTGGGTCAGCAAGGACTTTGCCATCCTAGCCTAATGGAGACAGATAATTTTGTGGAATAGGGTACCTCTATATTTAAGATTTAGTGCACTTGAAGTTCTGTTTCTTAAAATTTACTAGTTGCTGAAGCCTTACAGTATGCACTTGCACAAATCATTAGTGCATTCAAAGTTGTTTTTCTCCTTGAGGAAAAAAGATTGAGATTGTGCACTGGGACATCATCCATGGTGTCCTACTCAACACAATGTCCTCCAGCACTTTGCCTTGCTGTCACTAACATATGCATCCACACATGGCAACTGACAACTGTACAGAAGTGTACCTAACTTTACCATAAATCCTATTGCCAGGAGATATGCAACAGGGACAAAAAGGATCACACCAAATGAGAAACAAGCCATTCCTTCTCAGTACTGCACCAGATGGCATAATCTAATAGCACATAGAGACTAGACTCAATATGGTTTAGGAAAGATTCTCATTCATGTTCAGCTCAGTAACGCTACCTGACAGACCCACTTCCCAGACTGTAGGTAATACCTCCATTGACTTTTCCAGTCTCTTCTTCAGAGCTGCTTTCACTGCTGCTACTGCTGCCACCAGCTGGCTTAGACTTCAAGTTGTTTGCTGCTGGTGTGGATGCTTTTGCCTTCTCTGTGGAGACAGCAGTCTTAGAATTGCTCTGGGCCCCTTTTGCTGCCTTTTTGGGCTTCTCATCCTCTTCACTGGAACTATCGGATGAGCTGCTACTACTAGAAGCAGCTGCCTTCTTCCCCACAGTTGCTTTTGCTGTCCCTGTAGATTTGGTGGCTGGTTTCACTGAAGATTTGGTGGCTGGTTTCACTGCTGGCTTCTTTTCTTCTTCACTGCTTGAGCGGTCAGTGTCAGAACTGTCTGCTTTGGAAGCTGGGGTAGAAGGTTTGGACACTGGCTTACCCACTTTGCCAGCTAATTTAGCTGGAGTGGCTTTTTTCTTCTTTGCATCCTCAGAGCTGCTGGAGCTGCTCTCTGAATCAGAGCTACTTTGTGTTTTCTTTGTGGCAGCTTGTGACTTACTTGTTGCAGGGGTTGCTGCTTTAGTTGTGGGCTTCACAGGGGCCTTCTTGTCAGAGCTATCAGAATCTAGAATGGAAAGAAAAAAAAATAATCAAGGCTAAGCCCCATTCCTTGAACATAAAGCTAACATACAGATTCAATGTCGATACACAGTGCACTTCATCAGATGCTTGAAACAATACTGCCACGGGTATTCCTGCCCAACTGCATTCTCATACCCTGCCTAGAAACATGGAGGTCTGAGCAAGCACAACATGCATGTGGAAATTCTCTTTTTCTCCTACCCCAATACCTGAGCTGTCTGAGGAGGAACTGGAGTCTTTCTTCACTTGCCCAGGCTTGACAGCTACTTTTGCTAGTTTCGAAGTATTCTTCAGCACAGGTTGTTTAGCTGGGAGTTTATTCCCTACCTTCTTCTTGTCATCCTCAGAGCTAGAATCTAAACACAAACACAAAAAGATGTTCTTTAAGTTAATTAACTTCTGGTGCAAGTATAGAGCTCATGGGAAGTGAAAATCAAAAGGGGTTGTAGCTCAAGGGCTGAGCCACTAGGTAACTGGCAGTAAAAAGCATTTGATGAACATACGTATGGTCAGGGGACAGCATTTGTCTTTCCAGATATCTTCTTTGTTGGGAAGCAGTGGAAACATGCAGTTTTAAGGTTTTCACTAATGCATACATGAGGAAGCACATACTTGGAGAATAATCTCAAACACATACAGAAGAAGGGACTGGAGAAAGTACAGGTAACATGAGGAACAAACTCAGGGAGAAGAAACCAAGAAAAGAAGCTATGTGGTAAAGATCAAAGAACAGGCAATAAACAAGGAGATAAAACTGACAAAGCAGGGAAACTGACGTAGCAACAGTGCAGTATCTCAGGTAAGCTATTTCCTGTATTAGATACATTTAGCAACAGTCTGAGAATGGTCTGGAGACTCCTGCATACAAATATGCCTTTGTATTGTGTGTCAGCAATCCGGAATGCTAAGCCTGATCTATTCCAACATTTATGAACACCACCAACAGTAATCAAAACCTTGTATGGTTTTGAAAAATTAGGCAACAAAATCAGAAAACACATAACTGCTGCCACTTGTTGAAGCACTAGAATATGGAAAGACACCCGTTCTAATGCTAGCTTTCTGCAGACAGACAGGCCGCTGCCACCTACAGTCCCTGCTGTGGCACTAGGGATGTTGAGATACACAGCTGAAGCACCCTGAACTTGGAGGGGAGATGTAGCACATAGGGAACTTGTACAGGAAATACAGCAGTGCAAACTCAAACCTGATGAACAGAAGATACAAAGCACATTGTCCCCATTTCTGGAGTCACATTAGGAGAAGGCATCTTTTGAGTCTATTTTGAACTTGGTACGGCAATGACGTTTTTCATTTCAGAAACTTCTCCCAAACACAATGGGACAACAGAAACCAAAAATCTTAAAGACTCAGATCCTCAAAAAATACAACCATTAACCTTCCTGGAGAAACCTGACACACATGATGCCCCACCCTTTCAATCTAGCAATATACAGATCTTCCTGCACTTGCCAATTAGTCTCACAATGGTGTCTCATGGTCAGGCTCCACTTTGCATAGCACACTGCTGTTTTCCAACTTCACGTTCTTGTTAGAAATGGAGACTATGAAGCTTTTGAGCTTCTATACTAAGGATCTTAGTAGTTACACCACTATACAGCAACCTAGCCAATAAAACCATTAACACAAAAACCCCAAAACTATGTCTTTAGTTACCTGAGTCACTGTCAGAACTGGATTCAGCCTTCTTGGTAGTCACAGCTTTTTTTTGTGAGACAGGAGTTGTTTTAGCTACTACTGCTTTCCCTGCAAAAGCAAGTTCAAAATTAAAAGCTCATATCCACATTAAACCTTTGTCCCAAGATCCAAATTCCTTTAGATGCTCCATCCTCAGTGCACCAATCATTCAGCCAGCACACTGGCAACCAAACAAGGACCTGGCCAGTCGCAGTAACGGGCCTGGCTTATTCCCGCTAAACTAGATCCTGATGACTTTTCAAACCAACATGTGCAAAGTACTCCAACCTGCACACAGTTTGGATCCACAGATTGTATCCAGTGGTGTTTGGGGTGCCTTCAAATTATTCAGAAGTTTCCAGAGAAGCAAATGGCAACATAAACTAAAGTCAAACGGCTTTTTTCAAGGAAACCAAGACACTGTCAAAACATTGTCTGCACCATGTAGTACTTCCTCTGCAGAGTCCTACCCTCACAACATACCTGCTCCTCCCTTTGGGATCACCTGCTCTGCCTCGTCACTACTGTCTGAAGAGTCACTGCTCTCAGCCTTTTTCGCAGGAGCCTTGGCAAGGCCTTTCTTGGTCTGTGTAGCCTGAGGAGGTGGTACAGCACTGTATGGACCTATGAAGGTAGACACAGCATTCAGATGCCTGCATAATAACGTGAGTAGCACATGAAAGATTTGTTGTAGCTAGAATAAAGCACTTCTGCTATTTGGCTCCATTTATTCATTATTTATTTGAAAGGTTACACACACTCTACTGCTACCTCCTGTCTCTGTGAACTTAACTCTCCTCTTGGCGTTTACTGACCCAACCATCTCTGCAGAAGTTTTCTCTGCACTTTTATAAGAATGGGAGTTTGTGTTGTTAAAACTTTTCAAAAACCCCAACAAATAGAGATATCAGTTGTTGACTGTTTTCCTTTACTGCCTTCTCAAATCCTCTAGTTAGAGGATCAGATTCAGTTTCAGTACTTGATCCTCCACATAGATCCACGCTGCTCTCTACTGGAATCTTAAAAGCACTATATTGAAGAGGCCCATTTAGCCCCTCAGTTGGATTGCAACTGAGTAGCCCTGGATACTTCACAAAAAAAAAAAAACAACAACAAAACAAATCCCAAAAAACTCTCAAACCTTAAAAATGCTTAAATTGCTTCAGTTGCAGAATAGCCAAACCACTGGCAAATTACTTCCCAAATCCTAGCAGTCAGGAAACCTGCAAGAATGTACTTAAAAGCTACCTGCAGTGAAGACATCCAAATCAAGCAGCGTCTGTCACAATCTCTCTCACACCCCATCCCTTGCTGAGGGAGGAGCTGAATTGTAAGCTTAGCCCAAACAGCACACATGAAAAGAGCTACTGTATTTCTGGCTCATGGTACCACCACCACCACCACCACCACCACCACCACTACCTGGAACCCTGTGTGTAGCAACACTTGCCCGTGCTCTGCACATGCTTCTCTCAGGACAGTGGGACTAGCAGAAAGCATCCTCCTCCCACATGGCAGCAACAGTATTTAGTACTTACCAGACTTCGGCTTTTGTTTTGCAGGTGGCTTTTTATCATCTGAACTGTCAGATGAGTCCTCGCTACTGGAACTTTCTTTGGCACGTTTGGTTTTTCCTGGACATGCTTGAGTGGCTGCAGGTTTTGGCAGAGGCGATTTCTTGGGAACAGCCTTATCACAGGAAGAAAAGAAATTCACATTAAAAAAGAAGTTACAGAAGTCTTGTGGGAAGAGCTGGATGTGGCTCTTGTTTAACTCCACATCTCATGTAAGACAGCAAATTTTGAAGACAAAGTGAGAAAGATTAATGAAAGCTCTCAAATGTAAATTTTAAGAAACATATGAGCATCATCTTTCTGGCCACTCTGCTGCTGCTTTCTGTTGCATGCATCCCTAAGGAGGAGCTCTTCTGATCAAGGGGTGCAGAACTAGCTGAAATGACAGCAATTAAATGATAGCTGATTAAGTACAACTCCGATTATTTTTGTGTTGCAGAAAACATTTTTAAACTCCCTAGTGGAAAACTCAAAATTACAAATACCTAAGCAAAAAAGACATGCAAAAGTGAACATATAATAAAGACTACGATATGGTTATGACACAGTGATATATTCTCCTGTCAAAGGAAGGAGCAGAGGAAGTGGTAAGGAGGTATTAGGGAAGACAGCAAATGCACAAAGAGGTGCTAGAATACATAATCCCACTATATAAGGGAGAAGGTACAAGAGCCACAAACGCTGTGCTCAGCATCTGTGTCATCTGTGCCTTTGTCTATGTATTTTGTAGTCCCTGCGGGACAGATAAACACAGTCTTACTAGACTTCTACAGTGTTCACAAAGCTTTTGACAGCCTAATTTACCTTTTTTGGTGCAGTTTCTTCCTCATCAGAATCTTCACTACTGCTGCTACTGCTTGCTGCTTTTCCATTGACCACTTTGGTGGCTGCCTGGGCAGCTTTACTTCCTTCTGAGATAAGCAAAAAGGGACATTAGAAAATACGCTACACTAGATAGGGGGTAATTATACTCAGCATAAAGTATCACAGAGAGAAACGAATCACAGGAAGCCAATAGGGCAGATTAAGACAGTACTGCAAAGCCATTGTTTTAACCTAGTGCAAGCTTAGAGAAAGCATTAAAGTTACTGATTATAGCTACTTATGCAAACAATGCAGCATCTGGAACCAGATGTTTTATCTGCAGTCAGTTCTACTCCTATTCCACATCAGAAGCAGACTGGAATGGAGTGCAAATGGCAATGTCAGCAGATTTTCAGACTGCTGTTAATACATGTGCCTTTGCATGTAGCTACAGCCCACATCACTCCTGCCATGGCTTTTTCAGTTTTGCACTTTGACTTATGATACACAATAAGACATACCCGATTTAGGTGCTGCTGGTTTTGGTGGCTGTTTCTTTGGTGCTTCTTCATCTGAGCTGCTTGAGTCGGAGCTGGAACTCTCTGCTTTCTTCTGAGGTTGGATTTTGGCACCAGCTGGCTTCACCACAGGTTTTGCACTTTTCTAAACATCAAGAGGGAAAGATTATTAGCCCTTGTAGCCATGAAATAATGAAAAAGAGGCTAATATGTGGAACACATGTACAGATAATATAAACAGCTGTCTTTGAAAGAGATTATAATTTTGACTTGGAAATGCCACTCTGTCTAATGGTTAGGGCCTGAAAATCTCTTGATAACAATTCTGCCTCTGAAAACCTCCCAACAGCCCATGGGAGACTTCCTGTGCACCTCAGACTCCAGTTCTGTTCTGCTTCCATAAATGGGGCAGCTCTGGGGCTGGCACTGTTCTCTTCCTTCTCCAGACCACACTCATTTGAAGACAGAAAACACTGACTGGGCAACTCTGGATGGTCTCCTCTAGCATCCATCAACATCATTCTTCCCACCCCCATGTTTCTCAAGACCATGACTGCAGCAAGAAAAATAAAAGAGAAGATTTGCTTTTTATATATAGACCCATACAAAAAAAAAAAAAGGTAAAAACTTTTTTTAGTGACTGTAAATAAATCTTTCTCCAAGAAAAAAAAAAAAAAGTAAGCCCTGACAGTCTGAGGATATGAATCAAAGTGGGTGCTGGACATTCAATAATCTTCCACAGCACCAGTTCAAACAGCACACCATCCAGTACAGAAATGTCTTCTTACGTTGTACCTGCAGCAGCCTAGGCACCTCATAGTTGAAGAAAAGTGAGCCCAGTTTCAGAGAGAACTCTGCTGGTCAAATTTGCTATTATTCATCACTGTCAAACGTGCATGAAAGAGGCTGGAAAAGCCTACCTTTGCTGGCTTCTCTTCCTCTGAGTCTGAATCATCACTGGAGTCCTCACTGCTGCTCTCTGCCTTCTTGGCTGGAGGAACTGCTTTTGCCTTGAGCACAGATGCTGCTTTAGCTGCAAATAAGGGACAGCACACATTGATAATAAGTTAATTCACAACTTTCATGTACCCATATCCTGCACTAGTGTGTATCAGGGCAAAAGGATATGCTAAGATAATTAAACCATGAATGAAGTTCATAACAGTGACTTGGTTTTTTCAGTTTTAGCCAAATCTACTCCTTTCTGGTTACTGACTGCTTTTTATTAACATGGAACAAAAGAAACTATTTTGCCTCAAGTGAAGCGTACATCATGATTCAGGCAAGGCATAAGAGCAACTCCAGATAAAAAGGGAAAAATATGGCTCACCACATAAGAAAGGACATATTTTTTGATAGCACTAGGACACAGGCTTGAGAAAAAGCAGGGCAGTAACCTCACACAAGCAGCAGGTGGGATACTCAGCATTTCTCTGGAAGTAGAAGATATCAGTACCTTGTAACAAATAGGTCACAGTGCCCACCAATACAGAAGAGCCTGATAAATCTCAGCCATGCAGGAATTTTGTCAAATTATGCATATTTTAATAGATATGAAAACACTTAAAAAGCCTGCATTGGTTTTCCTACAATAGCAAGATAAGAAATCATCCTTTAAAGCTCTCAGTGAAACTGAGAATCCCTGGAAAATAGCACAGGGTGGGGTGGGTGGAGGATCAGGAGGAGAGTACCAGTCCAATCTATAGACACTCAAAAAAGTTTTGCTCAATGTTTAAATCAACACATGATTTGAATGTGCTGAAGCAAGCTGGAGTAACCCTGCCGAGACATCCTATTAGTGAGTGTTTGGAAAGCAGAATCTCAATACAGACAAGGTAATGAAAATGTTACTTTTATAGCACCTACAAAACTCAATACAGCCCAATGCCTCCACCAGTCTCAGCCAAAAGAGACTAACTGAAGGGCTAAAACTTCTTAGGACACATAAACCCTGATGGGCTAATATTAAAATTGGATATAGAGATCTCCCTCAGCTAGGATGAACGTACCTCACATGTCTCTTGCAAGTCTTTTGCTTGTGATAAATCAGTCAATGAAAACCTAGTCCTTATAGCCGTTGAAGCACCTCAGATGAGCTGCTCAAGCCGAGCTCTATATCCAGGTGAGGCATCAACGTCAAACACAACCCTGGCCTGCCGTAGGGCCTCTCACAAACCCCACCTGGTTTCTTGGCCGGGGGCTTCTCGTCCTCCTCGCTGGAGCTGTCATCACTGCTGGAGGCCGGCTTCCTCTTTGCCTGGGAGCCGTTGGGAACCAGTTTTCTCTTCTTGGCCGCCGGAGACCTACAGTGAGGAAATCCGAGGGCCGGACAGCGGTTGGCGTCGGTGTGAGCCCGGCAGCGTGGCAGAGCA
>JANHGB010052313.1:3623-58829 GCA_026283785.1 Coracopsis vasa | reverse complement strand
TCTGTCTTTGCTACTCTTTATAATACAGTCACCCATTTTTCACTTCAGTGTTTTGCAGTGTCCTTCACTGTTGTCTGTCTTCCTCATCTGTCAATCTTACTATTAATGTCATTTTGCTTCACTAGACAGCTGGGAACTGTGTTTAATGTTGGTTGCATGCTGATATTTGTTTTGCAGCTTGTCATGGAGTTTTGTGGAGCCGGCTCTATCACAGACCTTGTGAAGAACACAAAAGGGAATACTCTGAAAGAAGACTGGATAGCATATATCTCCAGAGAGATTCTCCGGGTAAGGAAAACAGTCTGCTCCACTTGAAAACACAGGAACACTCTTACAGAGATGTAGCCTAGCTTGAGGTTCTGCAAGAAGCTGTTTCTGATCAGTCCTGTTAGCTTGGAGAATGCTTGGGAGCAGATAGATGTCTGCTCCACATCATTTAACTCGGTGTGAGTTGTACCGTATTCTAACAGCAGCCTTGCAGAAAATAGCAATTTTTAGTCAAGAGAAGTCAAGGGGAAGAACCAGTGACCTTACCTATTGTAGAAGCTGTGAAACAGCTGCCGTAAGACACTGTTTTTGAGAAGCTTAAGGTTGTAACAGCATCGTAACACAATAGGGTGTGGAACGGTCTTTTCCAAATGTGCTTTCAGCCATTAGTCACTGCTCCTAATCAAGTCTGTGGAGGAAGGGGGTTGTTGGCCCAGGCCAGCAGTCAGGGTTTCTGTACTGCCATGAGCTCTCATACTGTGGATTCCTGCAGTCTATCTAGAGCAAGCGGCTACGTTGTACGTGGCTGTGCGCTGCGTAGTGCTAGCAGACAGCACTGTAAAAGTTTCTCAGGAAGACGGTTGCCACTTACCAGTTTTTCTAAAACTGAAGCTTTAACTGATTCCTCTTCGCATTTAATTTCCAGTTGGTAGACTTTAAGTGCTTTTTGGATTGTCATTTGTTTGCTGCACTAAGTAAATCTGGTATGGTTTTCCTCGTGCTTCTTTGTAAAACAAATTGCCTCCTACCCAGACCACTATGCAGTATGTTTGTTCGGTTGCCTCATCATAAATGAAGTTCTGAAGAGCTTTATGTTAAAGGAAACCACCACTGGCTCTTGCATAAATCAATGCTGCTGTGGTCTGTGTTGCACGTTTGCTCTGCCTTGGCAATTTCTAAGATGGTGAGGAAGGGCGATGTATGATTCTGGTCTCTTGCTCCAATTCCAAATGCTAGGAGAGTCCAGCTGCTGATGTTTGGGCTGGGTGTTTATGAGGGAGAAGAAGAGTTGAATACCTACTGATGGTTATATTTAAAATCAAATAGATAGCATGCTTTAATACAAGGACAGCTAACTTCTGCAGGACTTCTCTTATGCTTAATTTGAGAACTGTGTCACCTTGGAGGTATTGCATGCTATGTTGCATTCATCCTGGGCTCTCCTTATGTAAAGTAGTTAACTATCACTAAGAAGAAAAAATGATTTACCTCAGAGAAGAGTTAGTTGAAAGCTATTTTCTCATTCCTGTGAGAGATTAGCAAAAGGAGCCTTCATTGCTTGCCAGAAGGAACTGGAATATCTGGAAAGAAGGAATGTTAAACTCACATTGCTATGAGACATTGCAAAACCTGAATCGACACCGAATTTGTCATAGAGGAGACAGGTTGTGTAACAGAAAGTTAAAATGAGCTCAAGTGCCAAAGATCAGTGCAGGTAGAGACAGAGGTGAGGGTCGACCCAGTTGGAGGGGCCTGGGGGCTGCAGGAGTACAGAGACGTGCTCCTCTGTCTCATGCCAGCGCTTTGCAAACACAAATGTGTTTTTCAGTAAGGCTGGATGGTACTCTGGAGAGAACAGACGATTATCTCTCTGGCTGGGTCGGTGTAGCACAAGGCTTTAAAAAGTATCCTGTGTGAAGCTGTGGAAAAGCCTGCATTCCTGTGAAAAATAAGACCACGCTTAGCATTAGCAGCCAGCGAAGGGTCTTGGGGACATGAGCCGTTCACTTGATCTGCTCGTGACATGTGTGGGGAGGAGCTGAGCATGGTGGGGTTTTTTGTCACGCTCATTAACTCTTTTAAAAAAAGAAAATAGCCCAGTGGTTATGTAGGCAAACTGGTAAATGATCATTTAATGAAGAACATGTGTTAGGAAATATTTCTCTACAGCAACCACTACTCTTTAACCTCTTGCAGCTGTAAAGGTTCTATTTCTTTATTTTTCATAAAACATTAAAAGCCTATGAGGGCAACACGAACAGGCAGGACGATCCCACCGGAGACTACAATTTTCCAAGCAGAGTGCTGAGGAGAAACGAAAATACAGGCAGTTGCTAAGAGGGTTGCCTGTTGTTCTCCCAATTACATTAGAGAGTAAAACGCAACATATGTCTTCCTCAGCCCTCCCTCCACATGGCTAACGCTCTGGGGCATGCATCCAGGTGCTGTCTCAACAAAAAGCACCGTATGCCAGGAGGTTTTGTTTCCTTTGGAAAGCAGAAAGCTCATACTTTTTTTTTTAATTCCTTTTGCATGTGTTTTTGGAACAGTTACCAGGCTTCATGGCCAGAACTGCAGCTTTGCAGCAGAGCTTTTGTTTGTCATCAGTTGTTCCTTGTCCTCAAGCATAACTGCTAGTCCATCACCCCTCCACACTCTTCTTGAGGGTGCATATATGCATGTTCATGCTGCCTCCTTTCTTCGTCAACTCCCCTTCCCTGGACTAAATTCTGGGTGACCCTGTGTGTGCCAGATGTCAGTGACGTACACTGATGCTGATGCCATTTACAGTGTCAGTGTGTTTCTGGGAGCTGAACTTTTCTTCACACGGCTGTGTGAAGCTGAGAGGTATTTGCACAGTGCAGATATTGGGCTGTGTTTAGGTACAGCATGTGTGTGACCTGGGGCCTGTGTCTCAGCTCCATTACCAAAAGCTATGCGGGTGGTGTGCTACTACAGAGGTTCTCATGGGTCCCATTGCATCCAACCACTGAGCAAGAGCCCAAGACCCCATGCTATGGACTTTGGGGGTGCTGGGAATAGGTAGTCTGTTGCTAAACAAAAAACCTAATTCTGAACATCCTCTCCTTCCTTTCTTCCCTTTAATGCAGGGATTGGCACATCTTCATGCCCATCATGTGATTCACAGGGATATCAAAGGGCAAAATGTGTTGTTAACAGAGAATGCAGAAGTGAAACTTGGTAAGTAGGCATGCACGTTCACTTCCTCATTCGTTCAGCCTTTGCTTTTATCATGTTTCCAAATCAAGTTGGTCTTTTAAAAGCCCTGCAACATGTTCTGTAGCATGACTTCTCTGTCACTGCTCCTATGTGGATTGAGGCCCTGCATGTATTTCCTCCTGCTTCAGGAAGATGGAGTGCAGGTTGTTGTATTTCATTAGGTGAGATTGGCTTTCATGCCAGAATCAGTGTGGGGATCATTTAATTTCCCCCATCAAGCTGTGAGTGACTTGTGTTCATTCTGATAACCTGTATTCTGGACTTGAGAAGTCACGGGAGTGTCTCTTCTATTTGGCTTTTACTGTTCAGGTTCTAGACACAAATACGATCAGGACAGCACTCTCAAGGGGCACCAAACTTAAAACACAGTTCCAGCTCTGACATGCCTGCCGAAAACCATGCTCATCCATGGCCTCCTCCTCTTTCCCTTCCAAGTAGACATACTCTTTTTTCCTTCCTCCGTAATCTGTCTCTTCCAGTTACTGCACACTTTAACCTTCTGAGTTTGTATCACACTGCACTCGCCACCTTTTTTTGGTTAAATATAGAGCCATTTTGAAGTCCTCCCACCCAGCCCACATCCCTTCTGTTTTGTATTACACCTTCCTGCAGCACAAGGCATGGGAAGATGTCCTGGCTGCTGGAGGAGGAAGCTCTCAGGAGAGCTTTCCTCCTTTTGGTCCAAAGCGGAGCACAGTAGCTCCCAAACCGTTGCTCCCACTGAACTCATCTACACAAGTTTATCGGTGTCACCCAGCTGATGGATGTAGTGAAGCTGAGGCAGTCCTTGTAGAGCAGAAGCAGTTATTACTATAGAAAGACATATATCACTGTGGTTGTGAACAGGAAGAAAACACCCTTGTAATGTAATTGCCTTGTAGTGAAACGGGCATCTGTTCTGCAACCTATGTGTGTATGTGTATGTGGTTAAAGTTAGCACCCCTTGAATAAGCCTCACCTTCTGCTCTGTGCATTAGGGCAGACAGCAATTCCCTGAGCAATAGATTATTTTTGCCGTCCAGTTTTAGAGCAGAAAAGGTGGACCAGCTGAAAGGGAGATATGTTCATGCATATTGTTTTCTCATAGCATGAGAGGTACCTCTGGGAAGCAGCTCCTTCTGTATAAGTAAAGGTGCTTGGCTTCACCATTTGGGAAGGGACTAGCCCTTCCTCAGCTTCCCAGGCAGTATTTTTGCAGCTGTATGCTCCCTTCTGCACAGGAAGGCTGGTGAGAGGTGCAGGAGAGGTGGTCGTATGCTGCTGTGTCCCTTGATGCTTGTGGTCCAGGCACATTGCATGTGAACCACAAGGGCTTGGCTGCCTCACTATTAGTCATCATATTTCTCCTTAGCATGGTTCTCCCATGTGGCACATCCACCGGGTTTTATTTCCAACTCACCTTACAGAAGTAATCACTGCATTATTTTTCCCTTCTTATTTTATTTTATTTTACTCTTTTCCCACCCGCAGTGGATTTCGGTGTGAGCGCACAGCTGGACAGGACAGTTGGCAGGAGAAACACTTTTATTGGAACTCCATACTGGATGGCTCCAGAAGTTATTGCCTGTGATGAAAATCCAGATGCTACGTATGATTACAGAGTAAGAGAGTCCTGTTCACAGAAAAAACCCCAACAACCCAACAAACTAACATACAAAAACTATGCAGTTGCAGTATGAACATCCTTGAATGATAGCAGTTTTTTGAGACTTCTTACGCTTGGTAGGAGTGACGCTGTTTTGTGTAGGTAAATTCTTACTACCGGAATACAAGGTATGGGTACTGTCAAATTGTGACCTTTAACAGTTGCTGTAACTTGTATTATCATATCTTTGAGACATAAAGAGCATAGGACTTCAATGTGCTGTAGTTGCTTAGAGAAGGCAAAAAAGAGTTTAACTGGAAACACTTGTGTTCTCAATTTGTATAATGATTGTACCTTAAATTGTGTTAGACTGTGTCCCAGTTATTGTAGTAACCCAGAAGAACGCGTTTTAGGTGTTGCTTTAAATAGAACCACCGTCTGGAGAGCCAGTGAAGTACAGAAGGACCTCTTTAAACTGTGCCTGTTCCTCATTTCAAGATACATATACATGTTGATAAAAAATTATCCATCACAACAATTCTCAGCAAATAATTTTTAATGTAGTTTGATGCAAACAAAAGATTCAGTTACAGCAAAGCCCGTAATTGGCTTGAGGGTATTTGTGCCACCATTAAGAATGTTATGTATGTGTATTTGAAGTTAAATTTCTCTAGTGAAAGCATATTGTAATCTTAAAAATTCTTCTCAGCTAGCTTTAATGAAAGCACAAGTTAAAAAGAAATGTGAAAATACACTTCTAAAAAAGATCTTGGACTAATGCAGTTGTTCCAACTTCTAACCAAGGGCAGCTAAGATACCAGCCTGTGATTAAGGCCTTACAATGACTTTTAGAGCTGAATATCAATTAAATGAATTTGCTGAGATTGATAGTGCTGCTAGCTATCAGTATGTTTGTGTATGCCTATTTAAAAAAGCCAGATTATTTGAATTGGTGTGTTTGTACCTTTTGACTGAAATTGATCAGATTGATCCTATTTCTCTTGATTTAATCATTTTTTACATCCATCAGCACATTGTACTAAAGATAATGCTTTATATCTTTGCAGATGGAGTTATTAGGTAGGAAGGGTGGCTATTAAATTATCTAGTAAAGGAGAAGAACTTTCTTCAGCATTTGTTATTGCAGTAGTGATGTGAAAAATAACTCACTGTGCCTCTGAAGACACCTGTTTATTGTTTCTGGTGGGGCCTGTACAGGTCTCTCCCCAAAAAACCTCATGGTTGAAAGATTTTATAAGATCATGAGTCTGTGCAGTTTAGCTTAAATGGCTGGATTGGACCAAGAGGAAAGTGCCTTGCTGGATCGGAAAAGGCAATCATTAGAAATACTTCTCTGCTTGTAGTAAAAGAGCTTATTTGCTCATTAGTTCTGAGTAATTTTTTAAAACATCACTATTATGACCAGAAATGAGGACTGTTTTGCTCAACAGCAGCTCTCTTGCAGCAGCAGCTTTCCTGGGGAGATTATTCCAGTGGCTGACTGTTCTCATTGTGAAAAATTTTCCTCTTGTGTCTAGTCGGAATCTCTCCCGGAGTAACTTGTACCCATTACCCCTTGTCATGTCCATGTGACTCTTGTAAAAAGGAGTCTTTAAATACTGGAATTTGGTGATAAGGTCTCCCTGAGCCTTCTTTTCTCAAGGCTGAACAAACCGAGCTCATTCAGCCTTTTCTCATATAGCAGGCTTCAAGTCCTTTGTTCATTTTTGTGGTCCTTCTTTGAACCCTCTTGAGCCTGTCCACGTCTATTTTTGTATAGCGGGGACCAAAACTGAACGCGGTATTCCAGGTGTGGCCTGACAAACACCGAGTAGAGTGGGTTAATGACTTCTTTATCTCTGCTGGTGATGCCTTTTTTGGTGTCACCCAGCACCCTATTGGCTTTCTTTGCCAAAGCAGCACACTGTTCACTTATATAGAGCTTATTGTCCACCAAGACCCCAAGGTCCCTTTCCAAAGAGCTGCTCCCCAGCCAGGGAGATCACAGCCTGTGCTGCACTTCTGGATTGTTTAAATCCAGATGCAAGATCTTATATTTGTCCTTCTTGAACTTCATAAGGTTCTTGTTAGTCTACTCTTCCAGCCTATCCAGGTCATCCTGCAGGGTGGCTCTCCCTCCCAAAGTGTTCACTTCCTTACTCAGTTTGGTATTATTGGCAAACTTCATTGAAGTACACTTGATCCCGTAATCCAGGTCATTTATGAAGGTACCAAACAGCGCTGGGCTCAGTAATGATCCCTAGGAGACCTCACTGGTGATGGATTGCAAGCTGGGAAAGGAGCTATTCACCACCACGCTCTTGATGCAGCCTGGTAGCCAGTTCCTCACTAACCACACTGACCACTCGTCAGGACTGTAATGTGTCAATTTCTCTAGTAGGAGGTTATGGGAAACCGGATAGAAAGCCTTGGAGAAATCCAGGTAGACAATGTCTACCATTCGCCCCACATCAACTAAGCAGGTTACTTTGTTGTAGAGGACAGTCAGGTTTGTCAAGCATGATTTGCCCCTGGTGTATCCATGCTGCGTTTTCCCAATCATGTGCTTCATTTGACTTGTAATAGCCCCTAGGTGGTTTCTCTCCATCACTTTCCTGGAGACTGAAGACTGATGGACCTGTAATTTCATGGATCTTCCTTTAAGCCCTTCTGGTAGATGGGGGTGACATATGCTTTCCTCCAGTTTTCTGAGATGACCCCCCAGTGTCCACAACTTCTCAAAGATTATGGGAAAGTGGCCTTGCAATGACATGAGCCAGCTCTTTTAACACCCTTGGACAGACATTGTCAGAGCCCACCTATGTGTAGGGGTCAAGCTCCTGCAATAGCTCATATACCAACTCTTCCTTCACTGATGGTGAATCTGTGTTTGCATCAGCCTGGAGTTTAGTTCCCAAGGCCTTGGGCCCAACAGTGCTGATAAACACAGAGGTGAAGAAAGTGTTGAGAACCTCTGCCTTTAAAGTGTTATTGGTGACTGATTCACCTTGCGTGTTCAACAGCAGGCCAGTATTTTCCTTCTGCTTCTTATTTATGTACTTCAATCACAGAATCAGCTAGGTTGGAAAAGATATTTAAGATCACCAAGTCCAACATTTCTTGTAGTTTTTGGCATCTCTGGCAAATTTCAATTCTAGCTGAGCTTGTGCTTTTCAAACTGCATCTCTGCACACCCTGACAATGCCCTTGTTCAGTCCTTTGTAAGAAGGGAATATTGAAAAACCTGTTGTCTCATAGAGTTAGATTTCCGGCAGATACATTTTTCATTGCCATAATGTGAAAGTATTTTCATGTGTTATTTGAAAGGGTTGTTTGCATACTCTGTAGGGATACGCACGAGTATTTCTGCATATATATATGTATTATATGAAAAGTATGACGCTGTTACAAGAAAAATGTAGCTTGTATTGTTTAAATAGCTGTGGTATTTGGTTTCGGTCTCACCTACAGGGCCTCTGTAAATAGTACTGTCTGAATGGGTAAATCCACCTACTAACATATGGTGTCTCTCTTTTTATGCAGAGTGACCTTTGGTCATGCGGCATTACAGCCATAGAGATGGCAGAAGGAGCTCCCCGTAAGTGATACATATGCTGCTCCAGTGGGCTGATTTAAGACTGAAACATATACTTGGGAGATGCTGGTTGTAATCTAAGCCTAGTTTTGAGGTTTCCAAAAGTATCCTCACGTTATTTCTGTTCTCTTTGGTTTTGCCTGCCATATAAAAATAAAATCCCATAAATAGCAATGCTTTCGATAAAGATAGGATTGTGTTTAAGCACTTACAGTGCAGACTGGAGTAATTTAATTTCTATAGCAGGAATATTGGAAGCTAATCGAGTGTCAGACTTCCTTCCTATGGGTAGTATATTGTGTTTTGGAGTTGTGTCCCAGTTTTTGTATGGCCTGGCCTGGGATGCTGAAACCTCAGCCAGGGAGAGGGGCAGTGGGGCCTTGAGAAAACCGACCTTAATGAAAAAAGCATCTGTAGCAATTGTTTCTGTGTCGGCTTTCTGTCGGTCTGGGTGATGCTAACATTGCTTCTCCTTTTGTTTCCACTTGTCAGTGGGTGGTGTTGATCTTCAGTGACATGACTCAAACTATAAATCCGCCTTCAACACAAAGTGTTGAACTTAATGCTCCCTGCTTGAGAATCCTTATCTGTTGTTAGGGGTATTTTTGAGAGAGAAACCTGGAAACAAAAAATGCACAACTTCTAATGCTTATTTTCTGAATAATACAGCTTATTCTTTCTGAATGTGAAGGCAGACAGCAGATATGTGCAAGGAGGGCAGAAAGATTTAAAAAGAAATTAGGCATGATGTTTTGACGTTTAATGATAATTTTCATGGAAGTCCTTACTGAACCGTTGCTCGCAGCCGGAGCTCTGTATTTAAAAATAACAGCCTAACGAACCTAAGATTGAGTTAATTAATTTTTTTCTACACATAAGCAACTACCACCACCATACAGCAGCCCAGCTTGAAACCTTTGTCTTTGAAATAATCAAGTTGAAACGAAGTATTGATATTTTCCTAGCTAAAATATGGACATTTCATTACAGCGGCTGCCTGATCTTTTTGTTGTTGTTAATGTGAAATTTATAAATCCAATGACAGCGCTCTTGTTCTGATTCGTGTTTTAGGAGGTGTAATGATTTTCTTCGGTTTTTTTAATCCCTAATTGCATATTTGCATGAATGCCCATGTGAGAGCTGCTCCCTGGACACCTCAGCCAGCGCTGTATTAACAGTGTTTGAGCTACCACTTGACCTCCTTTTTGCCATACCTTTTTGTTTAGTGCATTGGGTTGCCTGGATGGCTTTCAATTAGAAGCTCTGTCCATGTGTTTTGTAAGCCTGGAATTGGACAATAATATTTTTTAATTTCCAAACCAAAGCAGAGCTTGGCCCCAATTTGTGTAAAAGCACAAGAGGGGCATTTGGAGAAGTAAGCAAGGATCCAGTGTGAATTCTGAACAGCTCTTGCCTTGGTCTGTCCTCTGGCATGTGGGCTCTCCCTCCTTCTCCGGTGGCAGCTGAAGAGTCCATCTCTAAGCTTGGTGATCTGATGGGATCCACAGGCATCCAAGGGACTTCTCTGCCAAGGTTGTGACCCCTTATTTCTGAATTCAGAATCCTCTTCACATCAGTCTGTTTCTCCTGAATTTCTGTTGCATGGAAAACGTTACCTCTTCCTCCAGTGATTGTTCAGGCTGAGACTGATGCTGAAAGAGGTCAAGCATAGGAAGATGGTAAAAGCCAGAGGATTTGCTTCTAGTGACTTTTCCTGGGCAGCCTCTCCCTGCTCTCTTGTTTCCTTGCGTTGGCTCTGCCATGGTGCTTTGCTGTGGAGCAGAAGGATCCTTAAAGCAGAGAACCCAGACTCCCACTAAATGTCTGCTGAAACAAACATGACTTACTTTGACAAAAGGAATGGGTTTACATTTCAGTTCTCTGGGGAATCCTTTTTTTGCTATAAACCCTCCCATGCTTCAGAACTGTCAGGCCTCAGAGTAAAGAAAATCTCCAAGTCTGGATAGTAAAAATGAGGCATCGTCCATAATGGCAGAGAAGGGAAGTTTGTATGAAACAGTAACTGTATCATTCTTTCCTTCTGCCATCATCATCCCCCAATATTTTATTGACCGGAACGTAAGATAGATGACTTGGGGCTGGAAGAGGGCCATGCACAGATGTTCCCATCATGGTTTATTCTGAAGGTTAATCCATGCCTCAATCTCCTTCTCTTTTTAGGGCCACCCTTGGCCCATTCAGCTGTGGAATTGTCATTTCAGGCTAATTCCATTTAGCTGTGTTGCTCTCTGTGCCTGCTGCATGTGTGGTCAGGATAGTGGGAATGGTTGTGGAAGCTAAAGCCGTGGTGTTGAAAGAGCAACTAAGCCAACATCTGTATATTCTGTTTGGTTTTGTTTTCTTTCCTTCAGCTCTTTGTGACATGCATCCCATGAGGGCACTCTTTCTGATACCCAGGAACCCTCCGCCACGGTTAAAATCCAAGAAATGGTATGTGTGAGTTTATATCTTGTTTGTGGCCCTTTTTGTAGCATGATGTGTTCTTGTGTCTCATTGCACGCTGTTTTGTTCCCACTTCCAGAGAACCGTAAAGCAATTTATCAAAAATCACTCTGTTATCTTCTATGCCACTGAATCAAAGCATGAAATAAAAAACATACATTGTTTATTTAGTTCTATTTGTCCCAGAGAAATTTTGTCTTGAATTGTGTGAAAATAAAAACCAAGCTTTTTTTCTTGACAAAGCAGCATCTGTATTAAAGTGACAAATGGATCCATATTTTAAAAGATAAACTCCCGCAGCACTCTTTAATATGCAGTATGTTTTCTCAGATGTATTGTAACACAGAAACGGAACAGTACTATAGTGTTCTAGTTGCTAAGTTGAAAGGAGCTATTAAAACTAATGAAGGCTTTTACTATAATTATTGTAAACTGTTGGAATTGAGTGTGTGCTTCTTGCCAGCTGAGAAAAATCCATTAGTATCGGAGGATTTCCTCCCAGTTACTGGTTACACTGGCACATATGAAACAGAAGTACTCCCTAGAAAGAGGTTTCATATAGATTGAATGTGATCACAGGATGCTGTGATCCTGTCAAAATAATGAAGTGATTTGACTGCCTATTCAATATCAACATAATATAAACTTGGCTTGCTTGCTGGGCTTGGTCTTTGCCCAGATTGACTTATTTATGCACTTGTACTGTCAAGGCATCCCTCTCCCTCTCTCATACTTGCTTTCTGCATATGTTAAAGTAATAGAGATGCATATACAGTATTTGCATAAGCCTTTCATTAACCTTTTTATTTAGAATAATAACACTTAAAGTGTGAGGAATAAAAGAAAACAAAACAAACAACAAAGTTACCTTGAATCCAGCCTCTTAGATTCCAGTAGGAAAGTGAAGTGATGGATGGAAACTGTTGTTTTTACACTTAACCATGGTAGTGGAAGTGTTTGCTGTCTAAGCACAGGAGCAGGTTGGGAGCACCTAGCAATCAAAAAGTGACTCTGGCCAAAGCCAGTGCTGCACTGACTCAACTATTGTGGTAGTGTGCTCATGGCCGCTTATGAGAAAATAGGCCCAATGATGAAAAACGTGGGTTTGAGTATTTCCATTATTGGCATTTTGCAAGGTGACTTGTTTGGTGACTTCTATCAGGAGGTCCTCTTTCAAGCGCTCAGATGAAGTGCAAATTTAGGAAGGTGGTACTTCAGCTTAGCTAATTCCCATGCCCTGTCACTTTATGTGTCATGCAGTTCAGGTCAGTTCATGTTCTTAAATTGTGTTTGTGAGAGTTTGTCCCCAAGTGCCTGTGTGGATCAGACAACACTGTTCAACACCTGCCTATTGTTCTACGATAATTTTATGCATGGCTCTTTGGATAAAAAATAAATGCTTGTAGTCCTATCTCAGTGAGCCCAAGTGTGTACAAAAGCAGTGCAGTGCTGCTTGAGTCAGGGGAAGTGTTGGACGCAGTTCTTGCGGCTTTCGGTACAGCTGCTCTGAAGCAGACGTGCCCTTAGATAGCATGGGCAGGTGGAGACACACCAGAGCTGCCCTGCCTGTGCTCCGAGCAAGCTGGATGCTACCCAGCAGAGCTGGGTTTGCATGATTTGCCTTCACTAATAGATCCTGCCTTTCAGGGCAATTATGCCTGTGAAAGAAGGCACATCACCGTGAGGCTGTGCCTAAGTACTGCAGGTATGTTGGCATCACCCTGTGTCCATCCAGCCCAGTGCTCAGCTGGAGCACACTCAGCTCTGTTTGGAGGCACACTTGCAGACAGCACTTGTACCATCCTCTGGGACACAATGCTTTTTGAGGAAAGGAATTAGACTTTGAGAAAGAACAGAAAAAAAAGTGTTTGAGCTGAGTTTTACCTCTGACCTTGCTTTGTTTGTTTTGTTTTCTTTCCTGCATTCTCAGGTCTAAAAAGTTTTTCAGCTTTATAGAAGGTTGTCTAGTGAAGAATTACATGCAGCGACCTTCTACAGAACAACTCTTGAAGCACCCATTTATACGTGACCAACCAAATGAAAGGCAAGTCCGAATCCAGCTTAAGGACCATATAGACAGAACCAGGAAGAAGAGAGGAGAGAAAGGTATGCAGCTTCTAAAAATCAAGTAATGTGCTTGTTAAAAATATGTATTTTTGTTCTACTTCACATTCTAAATTCCCACCACTAGAAAAACACCAAATAACCCAAACCCTTGAAAGGTTCTTTTTTAATTCATGTTTGACTATCAGCAAACTTTTAGTTTTTGTTCTGTCCTCTTCAGAGGACAATCAATTCAAGTGTCTTATTTTCAGATAAGTTAAATTTACTCACTTCTGGGCCTCTTCCATACAAGCTTTAAGCAGTATTTAGGAGGATATTGGCATATATGGCCTTTCCCTTTTTGATCTATGGTAGGTTCATTCCTGAAATGGTGCCATAAATCAAACTCACAGGAAATAACCCATCACAAGAGCTGTGAAGCAAATGTTCAGCCTGATCTCTTTATTCAGGTGGTGCCGAGCTTCTACAGGTGTCTTGTCTTACATATACAAGCTGGTGTCATTCAGGGAATTTGCTGAAAGTCTGCCACAAAGTGCTATGCTGCTCTACAAGTGTGGGAGGATGGGCTTGTATATGTAGAGTAAGTCCTAGGGTCTGCGGTAGATCTTCTCACTGAAGATGATGGGAACTGGTTCACTAAAGCACTACTGCAACTCCCTGCTGTCCTAAAACTAAAGATAAGCACTATTTAGGCCTTTGTTTCTTTCTTGGTAGATGAGACAGAGTATGAATATAGTGGAAGTGAGGAAGAAGAGGAGGAAGTGCCTGAACAAGAAGGAGAGCCAAGGTAATAATTGCTTTTGGGAGGGCTCTGAGCAGACATGCCAAGTAAGTCTAAAGGTCTGTGACTATAAATCAGGAGCATGCTAAATTTCTGTCTCTTATTAAATGCACACATAAGCCACACAAACCACCCAAAGGGTTTGAATACCTATTATGTGATGCTAAAGGTTTTAAAGCTCCCCCTTACATGGCTTATAGCCAGTGAGCTCTGGATGGAGGGAGATTTATGGCAAGTATGATTGGTCAGGGGCTCCACAGTGACAGAATTGGTCTTTATTTTGCTTGGCCTCATTTCACGCCTTCCACTGAGAGCGTGTATTTGACATGCATCCAGTGTCTTTGCTCCAAAAGAAGCGAGATTAAAATTTAACATCATGCTATATTTTATTAATGTTCCCCTGCCTTTGAAAAAGGTATTTAATGGCCCATCAGGCTTTATTGTACAGGAGCCTTTAACTTCCTCTTGTTGCAGTTCCATTGTCAATGTGCCTGGAGAATCAACCCTCCGACGTGATTTCCTGAGACTGCAGCAGGAAAACAAGGAACGGTCCGAGGCCCTTCGGAGACAGCAGCTGCTTCAGGAGCAGCAGCTCCGCGAGCAGGAGGAGTACAAGAGGCAGCTGTTGGCAGAGAGGCAGAAGCGCATTGAGCAGCAGAAGGAGCAAAGGAGACGGCTGGAAGAGGTAGAAACAGGAGGCTGATGTTCAGAAGCCCCGCTTCCACTTATGTTTCTTATTCCCATGCCCATTTGTAAAGAGTTCCCTGTAGCCCCAGCATATCTCGGGAAAGGAAGCAACATGTGCAAATCCAGTGGGAAACGTAGAGCAAAGCACTTAAATCCATGTCTGGCTACTTGAGTAAAAACCACCTTCCAGAGAATTTGAATATCCAGCAGCTCCTATGGAGGCAACAGGAGCCAGAGCTGAGCTGTTTGAAGGTATCTGGGGGGAGGTTCTGTCTTGGTCTCTGTTCCAGAGAAGAGGCAACATGTCTAGACTTCAGATAGCTGTAGAGAAGGGGAGACATTAATTATTCCCGGGCGGATTTTTCTCAAGATTACTTTTTTAGGGGCCCATGACATGCTTTAGATTTCCCTTTAAAGATTTCTCCAACATCTGTGTTTGGCACTCTTTCATGGGTAGGTAGAAGCCTAATTTTTAATGTATTATTCTCTCATGCATAGTAGCATGATAACTATAAAAGCCACCTAGATTTCTAAATATCGTATATATAAATCAGTATCAAAATTATAATTCTGCAAAAATTACAAATATGTAAATGATACTTCTGTGATATGATAAGTATGCAATTTGCATACACTACTGGAAGATAAAAGAAAACGAATCTACATGTCCAATATTGTTCTGTCATACTTTTCACCTCCTCAGATCTCGTGTGCGTTTATATATATGTAGATGGAATATGCAGTGTGAGCTTCAGAGGTAGGAGGATTTGAAAACAGTTCTTTAGGCCAGAGCTGTGTATGACACAGAGCTGAAGTGAAACCAATCCTCCAGCTTCTCAGGAAGTGCAGGGTCACATTCCAGTTGTCCTTAAATGACCTCTGGCTTGAGTCTCTGTTTCAGCTCTTCACTTAGCAATGATGGAAAAGCTACACCCGGTCTAATTTCCCAAATCCTGGTAATGTTTAATGAGGATGCAGCCAGGACCAAATGTTGATTTGCATCCCGTGACGTGTTTACATAACAAATGATACAAAGTTCCAAATAGCTTTCCAGCTCACATCATGCTACTTACACCTCTTTTTCAATGTGCAAGGAGGTTTAGTGCTGCTGTAAGGAGGTACTAGTAGCGAAGACTCAGCCACACGTGAAGCCAGGAGGAGCAACAAGGGGGGAGGGCATATAACTCCGTTTCTCTTCTGTTTCTTCCCCACCCTTCTGAGATTGCCAGGATAAACATCATAGTGCTTCCAGTTGTTTTTAGACTCTGACTCTGTAGCGATTCTGGGGAGAGGGATGAGGGGAGAGCATATAATACAAAGAGGCTAGGAAAATATGAAAATGAAACATTGATATTGTCAAAGGGGGGCAAAAGTTGATATACTCCTTAGCCTGTGAATTTTTTTGTTAGTATGAGAGTCAGTGATTTATTTTAAATGCCCCTTTAATCTCTGAGATTCTGCCGGCAGTACTTTTTTGGTGAGGAAGGGGATTACAATTAAATTATCTACATCATTTGACTTCATATAAAGTGCAACACTTAAAATCTGGAATTTTTTTTTTAAATAAAGGAGGTGCTGCTGCTGGCAGTGGAAACAAAGCAATGCACCTTCTGCTGCACAGGGTTGAACTTTTTGGGGATGTTGCAGAAATCATGATTTAATGAACAATTAAAAAGAAAGGTCAATTACCTGAAAGTTATGTTTAAATAGTCCTGCTTTTGAAAATTCAAACCAAAAGTTCCACAACCACAAGATGGCATGTGATGTAGGTTGATGCATTACTGAATAAGATGGCACAGTGAACCATGTAAAGTTTGTAAGAGAAAAGCTTTTACCTTTTATTAGGTCTGTAACCTCAGCCTGGTTTCTTTGGAGACATAAATATGAATGATGAGCTATAAAGTTTTCCTTTTGGTGGTGGTGGGGCAGTCTTATTGTTCTAAAAGTGAATTAAATAAAGGCTTGCATTTAGCTTTCAAAAAGCCCTTCTTAATTCACTGGATCTTGTGTTGGAAAAAATGCATGATCCCAAGTGATTTTTAACAAAACAGCCAAAACGAGCTCTTTAATGAGGGAAGGGTGGTAGACACATATTTAGATAAACATCAGTGTTGTGACACAATTGAAGGCCAAAATATTGAAATGTTGTCACTTTGTCCTTAACTCACCCCCCCTGTTTTGATGAAGCCAGTAAACAATGAAGAGCTTGGTAATCGGAGTTGAGATTAGTGTCATACAGTGAATCTCCGGGTTTCCATCACTTTGTTGATATTTTTACCAAGCCTTGCTTTCTTGTAATGTTTCCTTGTGTTTAGTGTATGTTTGGATATACCTGTTTAACATTCTTTGGGAAGAATTTTATACATTAGATAATCTCCCTGGACAAGTTGCTTATACTTCCCTCCCTTCTTCCCCACCTCCCCCACCACTTCCTAAATTAAAATTGAGGGCTTGTTCTTACAATGCTGGCTCAGAGCCTAGACAGTTTTGACCGAGACTGCAACAGGAACGGTGTTTAGGACATCTGCCAAAATCTGTAATTCTCAGCAGTATTAGAGAAAAGATTATTTTTTAAAAGGCATATAGGTGACTTCTAAAACTCATTGTTACAGGAATCTTAGAATTTGTGTATTACTGAGGAGGTGGAAATGATACATGGTCAAAGTATAGAAAATTACCTGAAATGTTTCAGGAAGGGGATTATTTATCCTCCCTCTGATCCCCCCTTTAAAAATCATACAAAGACTAGTTGCATAAATATCAGCCATATGGCATATAAGTGTTTAGGTTAAGAAATCTGGCTGTTCTAAGATGTGTCTGTGTTTTTGTTCAGCAGCATGGAGACACCAGTTCTCAGTGTGATGGGTGTTGAAAGGCATTTGAATTTGTACTTCGCAAACCTGAACCTGGTTAGGGAGAAATTCAGAATGACCTGTGGTGGAATCCCATTTTGTGTGGACCTCCACAGTTCGGGATAACTTCATTAAATGGTGTGTTTCCCTGGTTATGAGAACCTAAGATGGATGTTTTTGAAGTGGTAGGTTATAGCTCCATTGGCAAGTAGTACAGTCCTGTAGAAGCAGATTTGTGGAGCACAGTAATTAAAGTGCTGAGGACCTAAGAACTTCACTCCACATGTTTAAAGACAGGAGGAGTTCCTTTGGACTAGCTGAGGTCTAGACTGCGTGCCTGCTTGTGGTTGGAGTGCATCTGCCTTTTTAATTTCATCCAAAAGGAGTGGTTGGCACACCAAGACATCTTCAGAATATGAAACAAAACTGGGTAAGTGGAGATGATTGGATGAGTCACTTCAAAAGAGCAATCCTGATTTGAACCAAGGTGGTAATGTAGGTGTACCCACAGGTGATTTTTTACCAGGGCTTTCTTTCTTTTACACAAGAGGAGGTTATCTACTTCATTTGAATTGCTTGCAGTTCGGATTGGTACTGAGTAAGAAGTTCTGCTTCTGGTTTATCTCTAGTGTGGGCAAAGCAGAAGTCTCTTTGTTAATTTTTCCAATCCTCTTCATAAGCTGATACCAGCTTACCTAATTCTTTGTGAAAGAAATAATTAACATATATATTTATCAACTTTCATCTGGATATAAACCAGGGTAATAAAATTTTATTAATTCAAAATTAGAGGATCCGTTTTTATCTTCAGCATTTCACTGTATGAACAAGGTCCTGAATTTATTGGTGTATACCAACTGCTTGTGTAGTTGCATTGCCCCCTCCTGGTAAATCATGCTCTACTGCATGGTCTTCCAAGTGGAGATGTTGGATTCCATTATGGCATCGTCATTAATGCACCCTAAAACAAGACAAAGAGCTAGTGTTTTGACACTGTTTTTTCTGTATGGGTTTTTGGTTGTTGGCATAGTAAATGCCAATTTTGCGAAATGCAGCAGTTTGAGGCAGTTTGGGCTCTGTCAGAACTCTGTTTTGGCAGCTCTGAAATTTCCTTGGAGAGTTCCTGCCCTCACCTTCTGGTTAACAGTTAGCTCCTTGAAAATAAGCTTTTCATCTGACATGTAAAAGAAAATTGGTAATACCAGATCCAACAAAAGAAAATGTGGACATGCATCCATCATTTCAGTGAATCCAGATCTATACCTGCTGTCTATTGGGCAACAGTGGTTTATATCAGGCCTTTTTTGTAGTATATGATAAAAATTATAGTATCTAACAATCACACTTATTAAATGCAGAAGCCCAAGTTCTACAATTAGAACTGATGTTCGTTTTAACTAGTGGTTTTACCTGTCCTGCTCCCCTCCTTTGGGCAAGCCTAAGGAACTTGGTGACCAGGGCTTTGGTGTGTCCTAGTGGAAGACTTGCTAGAGCAGTCAGGAAGGCAACCTTGTGCCAACAGAAGGATGGTAGGAAGTCAGCTAAATGGCTGCTTCTAAAGCCAGCTTGAGTCAACGTCAGCTTGCCACCTAGCAGTTTTGCCATTGCTTTGACAAGATGTAGACACGGACCCAAGAGATGCTTGTTGCTGTAGATTTCCTTCCCTGGGCTTGTTAAAGGTAAATTCCACTTTGTTAGCAGCCAGTAGTTCGACGCTTAGGTTTCAAAGGCCATGTGCAGAGGAAGTCAAACCTTTCTCTTATGGCTAGGGCTGGGATAAGTGGATTGTATGGGGTGTTTGTGCAGGCTTCTGTAATGCCAAGTGCCTGCCTTCCCGCCTGCTTGGCGAGGGGCTAAGGCAGTGTCTGACGGGAAGGCGGAAGCAGTGCCGAGAAACCCCTTCTCTCTGTGTACTTTGGCGCATAGACAATAGCACATTTGTGCTTTGGAGATTTCATTTAAATGCACACTGGTGGCAGAGAATCTTTTTTTTTAAATTTCTTTTGTTGGGTGATAAATATTTACTGTTGGTGCTGAGCTGGCAATCTGGCTCAAGGTTTGCTTAAAAATCTTATCTTTTAACAACTGATTTTGTTTATTTCATGATGCCATGGGACATCGGCTCTCTTGGTCAATTTGTAACTTTCTTTTCTCATATTAAGTTCAGTTATTTATAATTATTACGGAATACTTCTGTGTTGATTCAAAAAGCAGTGAACTTGTTTCACCCAAAAGACCTAAACTCTACCCATCTTCCTTATAGTGAGAATGATGCCATCCCAAGATCTGCAATATATCCACTTAACAATGTCATCACAATATTGTTAAACAGACAGGCTTCATATGTTTAAGAAGTGTTAGAGTTGATAAATGTTCATATTAACCAGTCAGCAGTGAGCTGTCTCTTGCATCCTCAAGGCAACAGAATTACTGTACTTCATATCTTAAACAAAGAGCCTGTCAGACTTGATTAGCCAAGAAGCACCTGAATATATAGACTTAAATATAGAAATTGTTTGACATAGATGTGTATATTCAGAAATAAAAGTGCCTGCTTAATCCTTTTATGGTGCTTTAGAAATGAAGGAGTGAAACCCATGAAATGCACTGCGTGCCGTAGCTGCCTTACAGCACTTTTACTACTTTTGTATCTACATTCATTGTAGAGAGCTTGTTTAAGCAGGAGAGAAAAGGCTGGTAAATGAATTTGGTTGGGAGAGAAGGTGCAAGAGCAAGGGAGCTATGTTTCTGAGAAGATACAGAAAATGTGGTGCAGCTAATTAAACAGAATCGGAAAGCAGCCTGTTTTATTTAAGTACTACTAATTCTTAACCATCTTTAATTTTTCCCCCCCAGTGTTTCTTTTCCACTGTCGTGTCAGTATTGATTCCAGAAGATGGAAAAGGCTGTTGAGTTTTCAGTTACTTCATAGTCATGCAGGGTCATGTGCCGAGCAGAGAAAACTTACCCTCTGAAGTAACACAGGGAGTGTAGATTGACCTTTGCTTGTTCAGCTGAGCACAACTATGAAATGCACACTAGTAACTGGATTTGTGAACCCAAATAAAAGCTTAGTTTGGGTGCTCTTGCAAGTATACTTGGAGTGTCTTAAGACTGACAAATCTGTGGCAGCTTTTCTTCAACAGAAGTTGATGGTAGTATTAACCTTAACCTGAATGGGAAAAGGGATAACTAATGTAAATTTGCATTTTCTTGGGATTAAATTTGGGAATGCTTCTTTTTGTTTAAATTTCGTCTATGATTTTTTAGCATGTTATAGAAATCTATCATGGAAGTAAATATTCCCAGTAGATGGTTGAACGGGAGACAGCTGGGTCTTTTGACACTTAGGCAGTTGTGGGAGGCTGCCTGGAATTTCGAGGTAGGTGGAGTAACTGAATGTTTCTGTAGAAGTGCAGAAAGAGTTGGTCACGACTGTATGGGCATTTAAAATGTCTCCTCTGAAGTAATTTGTGGTGCTGTGTAGACATAAATGAGTCGGTTCATGGTTTCTAGAGCTGTTCTCCAGGTTCTTTCCAGACTTGAGCAGGCTTATCAGCACCAGTTGGTATTTGAGTCATGCATGGAAGCTTATCTGTGTGAGTGTAAAACCTAGCTCAGCTGTTTTTCCTCTTTTACATATAGGTGCTTTTGATGTCTGGGGAGGGCCTGAGGTGCTACTGGTCAGCCTTCGTCTTCTCTTAGTCAAAGTTTTGGGCAGTGAGTTAAATTGAGCATAGTTGTTGAGCAAACACCACCAAATTCTTAGCAGACCATGGATTATGTTAAGAGAGAAGCTGCTTATCAAAAGCTCAGTTGTCATTTGAGTTTTAGCTGATATAGTGGGACTGGTGATTCCCTTTTGGCAACATTTAGATAGTGTGTTGAAGTCAAGAAAATTGTCACTCTGATTAAGATTGGAGTTCAACAGTTGATCAAAGATTGAGATTTCAGTATGAGCCTCTCTTGAAGAGCAGCAGTGAACTTCCACACCTCAGTTGTCAGGAATATGGTACGTGACTTTGTGTGTGTGCATGAAGAAACCAGAAAGAATAAGTGAGGCTGCTTTTAGGGACAGTTGTGTGCTGGGTATGAGTTAGTTTCCTGGTGGAACGCTTGCATGTACTGTTTTGTCACTCAGTTGCAGAGCTTGCCAGTCCTGGTAAATCCCTCTCTTCACAGCAGAAAACAACCCCACCTCTTCCTTTGATAACAACAAAAGTAAAACTTTGTGGTTTCTTTTCCCCTTTGTAGCAACAAAGAAGAGAACGGGAAGCTCGAAGGCAACAAGAGCGTGAGCAAAGACGGAGAGAACAGGAGGAAAAAAGACGTCTGGAAGAAATGGAGAGGAGGCGTAAGGAAGAGGAAGAGAGAAGAAGAGCAGAGGAGGAAAAGAGGAGAGTAGAAAGGGAGCAGGTGAGTCCATGATACAGATATATGTGTAATAGGTTTGTTTCTTCTAAATTATAATTCAATTTTTTAAAAATCAGTAAGCCTAAATCAGCTTGGGCAACCTAATGCTGACCCTGTCATCTTTGTTGTCTCTGGCAGCAGACGCACTAACATAGATCATAGAGCTTTATGGAAAATTCTGGCAGCCTCAATATTCCCTCAAAAAAAGAAGTCTTGTTGCAGTACTCATTCTAAATTCAGCTCGTGCCCCTGGGCTTGGCTAAAACCATCAGAATTGGTGAAATCATCACTGGGGCTGAAAATTGTTTCTAGGCTTGTCTTGCTGGATCAGTGCTTCTTGCAGGACATGCCCCTCTTTAGAAGGCCTTCCAGAGAATGGCAGCTCTGTTGTGTGTCAGCTTCTTGCACGCAGAATTGGTCAGAGGCTCGTCATAAACTTCTGAATATTCTGAATTTGAGGTGGAAGCTTTGATCTGCCAAGGGTTTTCCTTCCTAAAACTTAAATATGCAGTCTCCCTCTCTTGCTCTATTTAAAATCAGCTCTAATAATGTGTGCCAGTTCAGGCAGCAAATATATCTTTAAGTTGTGTCAGTATATCTTTAAGTTGTGTCTTTAACATATAGAAAGTACAGGTGAGAAACCTTTTACACTCTGAAATTCAGTTGCTATATTTATGCATGAAATCTGCATGTTTTAAAATCCTTTAAAAACTTGAATCAGGGTGATAATCAGGGTAATAATTACTGTGCATGTACTGCAAAATGCTGATCCCAAATAAAGGGCCAAAACTACTTGTAAATTTCCAATTAACTTCAGGAATGCTGGTTTTGGCCTGATACACCTTAATTTTATTCCGACATAAAGTACCTGTATTTTCGATCGTTGGTGGTTGTGTTACTGGGGAATTTTACTGTGTTTGTATATCTTCCAAAAAAAAGTTGGAGTCAAAAGGAGAGAAGACTAACCAATAGGAATAAATGTATGGAAAATCTCTAATTACAGCACAGCAATTTGCTTTTGGGCAGACACCGGGTATTCCCCCAGCTGCTTTTTAAACTGTTGAAATGCTAATTGCGCACAGTGCCAGTAATGACAAATAGGTTAATTGACGTGGCCAAGCTGAACCACTCTGGATTTTCAAATTTGTTTGTTTTTCAGAAGAAAAGACATGCCCGCTCTTAGAATTTTTGTTAACCCAAACTATGGCACAGCCAATGTGCGTAACAACAGTATAGTGTATCTCATCAGTCTGTCACGAGACTTTCTGTAGCTCCCATCACTGTATCACTGATCCATTAATTTCTTTATGCATACACTGTAAATATGTGTGTGCGTGTGTATGCTTGTGTGTGTGCGCATGCACGTGTTACATACTTCCATTAATTGCATGATAGGATGTTATCAGCTTGGGTATGGTGCTTCAGAGTTTGAGTTCTTCAGGGGGTCAGGTGAAGCAGTGGGTAAACCTCTCGACCTGTTGTGGCTGCAGGCGAAGAGATGGCTAGATCTCAAGTTTGGTCTAATATCTGTTTCCTGGTGGATGTTTGTTTGTGTCATAACCATCGCATAATTCAGCAAGGCTGGCAGTGTCTGCTCAGGACAAGCTTCTGGTGAGGGCAGCAGGGGAGATGGCAGGGCAGGTCCTAGCTGCACTTGGCAGAGCCCCTCTTGGGGAGCTTACTCCAAGTCTGCCTACACTATGCCTGGCTCTAGCTGTTGCTAACAGTTCATCCCACCAGTGCAACAAACTAATGTTTAATACAACTTGCATGTGACTTCGTATTGGCTGTGTTGAGTCAAGACTCGCTGTGTTTTAACTTTCCAAAACCTTCAAGTGCATTTTGCTGCTTCTTGAAACCACTTCCAAAATACGGAAACGAACTCTGGCCCATGCTGGCAACATTTGCAGGAGTGCAAATTTCAGAACAGAAGGGGCCAAAAGCCGATGCTCAGGAGGCAGGGCTTCCTAAATTGTTCTGCAGGCACTAATCCATCCTGAAGTGCGTTTCTCGTTAAAGCTGAACTGGGGAAGTAGTGTGTGGTGTTCCACCCAGGGGGTTCTGATGCATTCCTTTTGAATAAATTTATTGCTGGGTAATTTCTATGTGACAGGAGTATATCAGGCGACAGCTAGAAGAGGAGCAGCGGCACTTGGAAATTCTACAGCAGCAGCTGCTCCAGGAGCAGGCCATGTTACTGGTAAAGCACTGTATCTGTTTTGTTCAGTAGCTATAGGATCCATTTATCCGGCCAGTCCTAGGCTTCCCTCAGTCGGGCACAGCTGCATTGACAGTATGGCAACAAAGGAGCTTGATTAAAAGGCCATTTATGCTAGTGTCGTGGGCTGACAGGCACATATGAGAAGTGCTGTATAGTCACACTGCTTTCTGGGCTGTAAGAGGAGGCTTTATGTTAAAGTAAAACAGCTCTGGTGTGGTGGTTGAGTTTCTGAACAGACCTTGGCATTCAGTGAAGAACTAGAGTGCTTATGTTGCAGATCAAAAGCACACATGATATGTAAATCCACCCCAGGATACAGTGGCCTAGTGTTGGTCTAAATCATTGTTTTATGAACTTTACACTGGATTTAGTATAAATAACTTTTTTTTTTTTTTTTACTTTAGTAAATATCAGTTTTGGCATAACTCTCCAATCATGTCAAGCTTAGCAGTACACACTCAACTTTCCCAACATGAGACACATGCCATATTGGTCTAATTTAGCTCTTGGGTGTACTTGAACAATGATATAAACAAAAAAAGAAAACAAGAAAAAAAGGCAACAACAACCAGAAAGGTGCATTTTTGTCGGGATGGATAGGGACATGTCCGCTGTACGGTCAATGTCATGTCTTGAATTACACGTTCTTTCAAAGGAATACAGATGGCGAGAGATGGAGGAACACCGACAGGCGGAGCGACTCCAGCGCCAGTTGCAGCAGGAGCAAGCCTACCTCCTGTCGCTGCAGCATGATCACAGGCGGCAGCAGCAGCAGCAGCAGCAACAACAACAGCAGCAACAACAGCAGCAGCAGCAGCAACAAGAAAGAAATAAACAAAGCTATCATACCCCTGAGCCAAAATCCCACTATGAACCTGCTGAAAGAGCACGTGAGGTAAGTCCTGTTTGTGGGCAGGAATCTGCTGCCTGCTCCTCTGCACCTGCCTGTTGCCATCATTGCGACTGCAGTTCTGCTGTAGTACAGTTGGAGGCCAAAGCATCACTCATAAGGGGCAGGGTATTTTAAAACGTAGCCCACTGGTTTCTAAACCTGAGGGCTACTTCTGAGTACTTCTGCTGTGATCATTGGAGTTCAGAGTTTTGAGGGTGGAAAGAAATTCTGTACGGCTGCAGTCTGAGGGGACCTGGTTTTGGAAGCGTCACATCAGGAATTTAATCTCATCTGCACTTCATCAGGCATGTTTTCATAGGAAGCATTGGTGCAGTTGGCAGTCTGTGTCTCTGGCAAGTACTGGCAATTGGAAACTGGGAAGCAGTTGGAAAGCACGAACCTATGAGGAATGCTTGCACATAGTAGTGCCTCTTTACACATTTGGTGCTTTAGCTCATGCTCTTGGAAATTTCCTTCTCATGAACCCAAACCTGAATGTCATCAGTTTCATTTTGAAATGTGAAGTATTCTCTTCTGAGATCACACCTTGCTCTTACGAAAGTCAATGGTGTTGCCTTCTTGGACTTTGCGCACTAACAAGTAGACCTGAGATCATCAGAGCGCTGTTTGTTTCAGTGAGTGGTCTCCTGTTTTCATTGGTCCACAGTTAACTTTGCTTGGCAAGTAATTGCCTCTTTGATGCACCCTTGGCTCTATTTCAGCTGTCTTATTCTTATGTTTCCCTTGAGCACCATAGTGCCCACAAACCACCCGACTGGGCAATACTGGTCAAAGCTGTTGATGGCATTCGTCACTAGCATGTGGGGACTAGGTAAATACATTTTGGAACAAGAACAAAAAATATCCTTGGGACTGTTGAACATGATAAAATAGCTTTCAGTCCACCTTTGTCCAGTAGCACTTTATTGCTTTTGAAGTATTGCTGTTTGGGCTTGGTGAGCACAAACTCATTTTCTTGAAGATACTGTTGTCCAAGTTCTTTATAAACCATGTTTATGCTATCTCATCCATTCTGCTTGGTGGTTGAAGTATCTGGTACGTCTCTTTCTCTCTTGGAAGAAGTTCAGACTTGTCCTGTATGTGGTGGTGCAGGTATGGAACCAGCCCTCCTGTCCTTGTTTCACATTCCTGGCCCACCTCAGTGAAAGCATAGTGCCAGTCCAGTGTTCGTGTCCAGCCTGAAGGCTGGCTTTGGAGGGATGCAGCAATGTATCTACTCCTTGCCTCCCATTTTCTTTTCATAGTTGAAAAGGAGAGAAACACCCAAAGAGTCAAAGTGTTACATCCTTCAGCAGAATTGCTGATTCAGCTGTTTTTTGTTGTAGTTTTTTTCTTTTGTGATTGCTCTAGCTAGGAGGAGTAAAGTGAAGGTGCAGAGATACTGTGTTAATAGTCAGATCTTCCCAGAGATTGCTGTGTAATATTCTTCTTAAAAACTGTGGTAAAAGCATAGCCATAGTATCTATTTTTTTTTCCCCATTGCAGTAGCAATGGTGATATAAAGAAGAGGAAGGACTTCTATGATTGGCTCTGGGAAACAGCAAAGAGCTTAGAGCAAGGAGTGAGGCTTAATGCCATTTTCTAATCTGAGCAATCAGATGACTGGAACAGGGCCTGTTTTTATCCAGGGATGTGCTCACTGTCTCCTTCCCACTTCTTGCCTGGTTCTCAGGACATGTGGTTCGTGCAGTTTCTGTGCTTTGTGGAAGAAACCTATCATCTACAGCTAGGACCGTGAAAGCCTGTTCCTTCAGACAGAAGGACTCGGGGCTTTTCCTTGTTCTATTCATAACAAGGAGTCTGGCCTGTTTTTTAAAGGATGGCTCTGTGAAGTTGAACACAGTAGTGAAAATGATTGTATAGTGAAGATGTGTGCCTCCATTACTGTCCCAAGACATGGTGTAGTTTGTGTAGACCTGGAAGAAGCTTGTCTGTTTGTTCCCATAGGCAGACTGTTAACTGTCCTCAAATTTTGTATAGGAACGACAGGTTGGGTTTATGAAGCAGCCCAGCTGAGGAGTCCCGAAAACTTGCCTTTGTCTTCTGACATGGCTGTATGAACAATGGATCTCTCCAAACCATCACTGCAAGAAAAAGGATTAGGAAACCACCCCAATACTGGGTTTGTGCTCCAGGCACAACGGTTAAAGCAAATATTGTGAGCGGAATTTCATCAAATAAGTCAGCCCAAGCTGCTAGTATGATTTTTCTTTGATGATGTGATAAAGTGCTAGGAGTTTAATGTTCCTCAGAGGCAACTGCTCTGGCAGAAATGTGCACACTGCCCTGATTCCAGCAACAGACCATCTTGGGAAATAGGAGGGTATTTCCTTTTTGCCTGGAGCCTTCCTCCACCTCTTGCTGTTCATACTTCTTACTTTGTTCACAATGCTGCAGTCTTGGAAACGGCAATGTTTCTGCATGGGGACCTCACTTGATGTTCTGTCGAGAACTGAGCACGTTCCAAGTTAGTCTTCCGCTTGACTAACTCTCACAGTCCATGCACAATCAATTCTACACCTTCTTGAGAACAAGAAACAAGCTGCTGGGGCTGTTCTCTGCAGCACGTGAGGTTGTGTTGGGACTGTCTGATAAGAGCAGGATGACCAGCCCTACAATTTCATACCTAAAACTGAACAGCCTCCAGTATTACTGAGTAGAGAAGCATATTCTATCTCTTCTTGCGTTGCTAAAGAAACAAGCACAAGAAAGCAGATATCAAATACCATTGGTTGAGTGAGGCAGGTAACTACAGTAAGGGAAATACACTTTTATATTGAAAAGTTGTTTCTACTTTCATCTATCCTTTTTATTGTCTGTGAGGAAAATACACTGTCTGTGAGGGAAATACACTTTTATATTGAAAAGTTGTTTCTACTTTCATCTATCCTTTTTATTGTCTGTGAGGAAAATACCAATGGATAGTAACTAGTCTAGGCAGAAAGAGGCTTCATAATGGTCTTTAATCATATCACTTCACATCTTACTGTGTGCTGTATCCACTCTTCCTATTATTCCCTGTTGGAATACTTGCCATTTTGGTGTAGTTCACTAGGTGTTTCACAGTTATGGCGAAAGTGATAGGGAAAAAATCCTGCCAAATGTATTTGGTTTCTTTATGGTAAACTAGAGGTGGTATTCACCTTCATATTTCTACTGTAATTGGTTTTATTGACTCCAGGCTTAACCTCCATTTATTTTGGTTTAGGTGGAGGAGAGATTTAGAAAAACTAATCAGGGCTCCCCTGAAGCACAGTCTAAACAGATGGGCAAAGTGTTGGAGCCACCAGTGCCTTCAAGATCAGAGTCCTTTTCTAATGGAAACTCAGAACCTGCTCAGCCTGCCCTGCAGAGGCCAATGGAGCCTCAGGTAAGTGTCCAAGAAAATCTCGGTGAGCCTGGAGGAAATGCAGAAGTCCTAACATGTTTCTTTCAGATTTGCAGATCTTGGCACTTAGTCTTATGTAAAGGGTAGCACTGTTACACAAAGCAGCTTATTCAGTACATTTGCTCCTTGTCTTATTTTTGCTTATTGATGAACTGATGGATTTGTGGGTTTGGTGGTGGGTTTTTTGTTTTTTTTTTTAGTTTGGGTTTTTTTTTTTTTGTGGTTTTTTTATACGATGTTAGAGCTAGATTAGAACTGTTGCATTCCATTATTATCTGTGCAACAGCTTAGTGGTGGGCTAAACACTGGCAAAAGTTTCAGTACACTTTTACAATTCAGAATTTGATCTGTGCAAAATATTTGCTACCACAAAGGGTGCTCAGGAAAGAACTGAGCTTGCTTTGTTTTTCCAGTTCTTGCAGAAAAATCTAACTAAACAAGTGGGTTTTAATAGTATAAGCACTGCTTCTGAGAGGTTTACAAAACATGACTAAGAAAAGCAGGTTTGTTGTCAGTAGGCCTGCAGTTGCTAAATAGAGCTCTGTACCACCCCTGGAAAAATCAAAAAGAGGTTGAAACCACTGAGCTGTGTGACTGCTGTCGTTCTGTTGTTTTCTAATGGAAAACCTCCAGATCTTATTATCTGCATTTCATAGGAATTACAGCATGAATTTATAAAGTAACCTTTGTATAAAACTTAGATATAGCCCATAAATTCAGGGGGATCTAGATATGCTAAATTAAACTGTGTAGTTCTGCATTCAGTTCCTCTGTTTCCATGCAGAATTTTCTTCTCCCAAATTAAGTCTGCTGATGACAGTGCAAGCTCAACCCATCCCTCATTGTGACTAGGTATTGCAACTCTTTTAGGCAACAGGAGAATTTGAACAGACGGGAGAGTGGGAGAAATCAGGACAGAACTTCATCTCTTACTCATTAATTCCTGGCTTTTATTCAAACCTCCATGACTATTTCAAAATATTGGACTTGTATCTTCATGCTGTCTGTGCCAGTTACTTTTAAAGTCTGGGTCTTTCACTTACATTAAGGATAATCAGGCTCTTCAACAGCTGTGTGTATTAAAATGAGGAAATAATAATCACATAAAAACAAATACAACCAGCCTACTGAAACCGGGATTGAAAGCAAAGTTTTGCTTAATTATGAAGTGTGAAAAGAGTGTGTTCCTCAGTTATGACCTTTTCTTCTCCTTAGTTTCAGAAATTAAATCTGAAACACAGTTTTTTCCACAAGGAGGGAGTAGGCTGAAGGGTCAATATGGATTTCAGTGGAAATCCCAATAGGGTTTTAACTCTGGAGTCGCTGTTGTGCCTTCTTAGTCTGTGTAACTGAATACGTGTTCATGTACATGTGTTCTTAGTTTTCGTATAAATATGTATATATGTACAGTATATAGTACATATATGGTGTAAGTATAATATACATTGTACGTATGTATACTATATACAATATATATTATGGGGGTTTTTGTATATATTTCAATGACTGTAAAGGAATAAAGGCTTTTGCATTATGGTCTTTGTCCAAAAGTTTGGAACTGTATCTAGTTCCTAAATTTATTAGGTAAAGTAAATGTCTGTCAGTTTGCACATTTTATAGCATTCTTTAATTTTGTACATTTCTTAAATTGGATATGTGCTTCAAATTTCCCAGCCCACCAGTGCTGCCATGAGACCTGACCAAAGCCCACTGAAGACCAAGGAATGGAAGGCAACTTCTGTCTTGAGTGGCCTTTGGACTCAGGCTCAGGGTGCAGATACTAGGTCCCCTTTTCTTCTGGGCACCAGTGTATGTGTATATGTGGAGAGCGTACCTCACCAAAAACGCGTATGTGCTGTATTTTCAGTCTGTTACGTTCTTTGGGCGCTTGCCTTGCTTTTAAATGCATTGATTCCACCCCACGCTTACCTAATGCCATAACCAATTTGTCTCTGCCCGCCCCACCTGCCTTTATTCTGTGTTAATTGGAAAGCCAGTTATACTGAGCGCATTGAATGTTTTATGTTTTGTTTTCTTGTAAGGTACAGTGGTCCCATCTGGCATCTCTCAAGAACAATGTTTCCCCTGTCTCGCGATCCCATTCCTTCAGTGACCCTTCTCCCAAATTTGCTCATCACCATCTTCGTTCCCAGGACCCATATCCACCTTCACGCAGTGAAGTGCTAAATCAGAGTTCTGACTCTAAGTCGGAGGTACTTGACCCCACCCAAAAGGCTTGGGCTAGATCAGACAGTGACGAGGTGCCTCCAAGGGTAAGGAGTAGAAAGACAGATGTGTGCTATTTTTCTTTATTATTAATTATTATTTTCTTAAGGATGTGATACCCTGGGCACTGGGAAGACCGTGCCCTTGTGCCAGCATTGGTAACAGTATTTTGGAAGGCAGATCATAATGTAGGTGTTTAGTCAATGGGTTAATGATAATCAACCTTAAGCACAATATTGAAGCTTCATTTAAAATTGGCAATTATTTATAGAATGCAGCTATTTGAGAGACAATTTATTATGCAAAGTTAACAAATCATTACCATACTCAGGAAAGAATTTAAAATATCCCTGAGGTTATTGCTCAGAGTTAATTTTCCTCTTCATCTGTTAGCAACCCAAACTATGAATCATACACGTATTTAAAATTGAGATGGAGCTGAACAAAAAGGAAACATTCAATATATTTCCTCCTCCTTTCCTTCTCCCAACCCCCCTCCCATCCACTGGGATTTGCTTCTTCTGAGTATATTCTTGCTCCCCCCACCAGTCTTTGCCTTCTGCTGATCCATTCCCAGGCATTTGTTTGGTTCCCCTGAGCTTATTCTCCTAATTCTCATGCTGTTTCAGCAAATTGCTTTGTGCCTTCCCTGCTTCAGTCAGAGTGCCATATTCTTTTAGAATGTCTCAGTAGTTGGAGAGTAGTGAAGCGTCTATGTGTTCGTGTGGTAACTATTAAATACTGCTTAATGTTAAGACTAAACTTCTGAGTTCTCTTCCAAATCTGAACAGCAGTCCAGCTAAGGTCCTTGGTTTTGTGGGTGTTTGTTCATTGGTTTTGGTCATGCTAGCTTGGACTTAGAATTGTTGTTAAAATCTTAAGAATATGTTCTGTAGCAGGAAAGGTTTAATCTTCCTCTTCTCTCTCTCCTCTTCATGGATTTAACACAACCTTTTTTTCCCCAAGGTACCTGTGAGAACAACATCCCGATCACCAGTCCTGTCCCGCCGCGATTCTCCGCTGCAGGGCAGTGGGCAGCAAAATAACCAAGCAGGTCAAAGAAACTCCACGAGGTTTGTAAGCCAACATGTCATTGCCTTTCTTGAGTTGGAAGGAAAAGGCTCATGGGAAGCCAGGCGTTTCCAGAGAGCTTCTGGCATTGTGTGCTGGATGTGAAAGGAAGATGAATTTGGATACCTTTTCAGTAATGATTAATTTCCCTTGGTGCTGCACGTGTGCCAACAAGCACTGGCAGAATTTCTTCTTTCCTCCCCTCCTTTAAGTAGCCTGCCCTGTAACTTTAGCAACTATTTCAAAATACCCTGAATGTTTCTGAAATAATATGGCCATTCATGAACATCTTGCCTTTTGATGCAACAGGTCATCTTGGGCGTACTGTGGGGATTACTGGCAGCAAAAGTGTTTGTAACATCTGAAGTGAAACAATCTCAGAAACTTTCTGGCCTCTCAGCCAGAACCAGACTTTAAGAAGGGAAGAAATGTCCATGAGCTGTGACACAGCATTTGAGGTCAGGGAGGGGATGGAAGGGGCTTCCTCCAGAGTTCAGCAGAGCAGCATGGATAGGCCACCCTGGAACTGGCTCACTGACACTGGCTCACAGGGGTGAGGGTATTCTGAGAGGGACAGGCAGTTACGTCTTTTTGGCTTATGCTTGGCTGGCCAGGGCACTCCTGAGCCAATTTTAAACCTGCTGCAGGCAGACTGAGAGAACTTTAGATTCACTTTAGATTAGACACGTAAGAATGGCAGGTAGCCAGTTCCAAATAAAAAGAATAGCTTACACACCTTAACGTTTTTTAATTTCCATCCTAAATAAATAGAATGATAAATAAATAAAATAAATAAATATCCTAAAAAAGGATAAGTATTTCAAAGGAAGCCACTGACTGGGTTGTGAAGCATCACTGACGCTCTCAGCTCAGTATTAAGTGCTCTTTCAGATAAGTTATTAGCAAAACACTGAAGAAGACAGATATTTGAGTTTAGAAATGGGAATCTGAAACTGAAATGTGTGTCTTTCCTTCCACGATACAGCAATATAGAGCCTCGTCTGCTGTGGGAAAGGGTGGAGAAGCTCGTACCAAGGCCAGGCAGTGGCAGTTCTTCAGGTTCAAGCAACTCAGGCTCACAGCCTGGCTCCCACCCCGGCTCTCAGAGTGGGTCTGGAGAGCGGTTCCGGATGAGATGTAAGTCCTTTCCTCACCCTCCATAACACTGTATTTGTAAATTTGTGAAGTTGTGAAACAGTCAATAATGAAGGTTGAGAATCCTCATTGGAAAAGACCTTTGAGCATGCAGTACCAAAGCTGGGTTAGCTTCTAATACCCACCTTGACAGTATGTCCTTACTTGGGGAAGATGGTAGGCGCAGAAGTCATTGTGGAAATGTTTCATTGTTTTTTGATTCACATCCAGTCACTGCTGCATTTTCCTGTATGCAAACAGCACAGTCTCCATGCTCTCACAGCTCCCTTCCTCATGTGCAGGGGCACATGATGCTTGTTGCTGGTCACCTTGACGGTGGCTGATGGGGTGCAGACTGCTATGGACCCGTCTCAGCTGGGTTATGTTGGTTGCTGATGCAGGTTCTTCAGCTTGTGGCTACACTCCAGTTACTCTCTTTGATCTATGATTGTGTGACAGTTTACTTTGGCTTCAATCATAGGCCAGCTGCACCTATACAGATCACAGCTTATGATGGCTTTTTGTGTAGCAGGAAAGGTTTAATCTTCCTCTTCTCTCTCTCCTCTTCATGGATTTAACACAACCTTTTTTCAGGGACAGTGTGGTAGTGAACCAGCGAAACTTAGGTCTTCCTGTCAGGCACAGCCTGATAACTTTCTCATCTCTCTTCCCCACTACAAAGTGAAGTAAGAAAATATACTTTAGCTCCCTGCTTAATCTGTTTTGTTCTGTGTTCCTTCTGGGGCCTTGACACACGCAGCATCGTCCAAATCAGAGGGTTCTCCGTCGCAGCGTCATGAAAGTGCACCTAAAAAGCCTGAAGAGAAAAAGGAAGTATTCAGACCTATCAAGCCTGCTGTAAGTTGCATCCATTTTCCCTTGTCTCCCCTCTCTTTGAGGTAGGCCCACAAAATGTACAGTGTGAGCTTACATTCTTGATGCCATTGGGGGTGAACTTCAGCTGGAGTTGAAGTTTCTGTCTTGTGGGCCTAGCAGCATGTCCTGGGCTCTGCCATTGCCTCCACACATCACAGTACTTGAAACATTAGAATTTGCTCTGCTTCTGGAATTGATTTCTGCTCTCAAGTCTTCTTCCTTCCTAATCTTTTCCTTTCTCTCTTTCAATCCTGTGCTTCCTTCCCGGGGCTGGACCAATGATGGTGCTTTTGACCTGAATGTGCCAATGCTGGGCTGAATGGTGCAGGGAGAAGTGGTAAGACCTTAAACTGGTGCTATTTTCTGTGAAAGATTCTGATATTTTCTTTATCTGGCTGCTGTTACAGTTGATTACATCTCGATGTCCAGTTGTATCTGAGGGATCACGGTATTTCCAACTTTCCTTAAAACTTTTTTGCTCTTGGCATTGATACTGCACTAGCATCCAAATCTGTCAGTTAAAGCTGCTGTCCTAGAGAAACATAGAGCTTTGTCCTTCACTTCAGATAGTACAATGTGTGAAGTATTGGCTGAATTTGTATTCAACTAAGTAAAGCATCACTACACAATTGAGAGCAGACTGCACTGACTGCAAACTTGGTTTACCCACACTCCAAGCAGCAGACAGCAGAGCAGCTTGTGTCTCATACTGACACCTGTGTGTGACTGAGCGGGTGGTAGTGAACCTGACTCTTCAGGTGAACTCCTTAGTGTGGATCCATGCAACTGGAAATGGATCAAAAGGTTTCAAGGAGATCAGCTCTCTGTGACTGTGCCTTGGGTGGCTCAGTAAGTCTTAGGATCTTTCTGCTACCTTGTTGCCTGGATTTCTTGTGGTCATTGCTATTAACCTGCAGAGTTTAGGGAAATGAACTGTGACGGTCAACCACTGGGTGAGAATGTGTCCAGGTGCTTGTATATGTCCTTCAGATGGTATCATGGGTTAAACTGAAGTTATAATAAGGGTAACTGGGATTTAGAGTATACATTTTTCTGTAGTATGGCAAGGCCTCCTTAGGTTGACTTTCTTGGTGCTTTAATTTAGCAGAAAGTGAGTTTTAGTAACTCACTATCAAGAATGAGTAAATCAGAAGAAACAATACTGCTGGGGCTAAGGAAATGACCAATGTTTAGCAATGAGCAAGTAAGCAAATTGGGCACTGATTCTGTGGGTTTGTCTTGCAAACTCTTCTCTTCCTTGCAACATCAGTTTTTTCCTTCCTCTTCCATCAGGATTTAACTGCGTTGGCAAAGGAATTACGAGCGGTAGAGGATGTACGACCTCCACATAAAGTAACGGATTATTCATCCTCAAGTGAGGAGTCAGGGACAACGGATGAGGAAGATGATGATATGGAACAAGAAGGAGCAGATGAATCTACTTCTGGACCAGATGATGTCCGAGCAGTGTTAGTTCTTCTAACAGTGTTCTGTTTTCCCTCTTAGGGAGTTGAAGAAAAAGGATGTTGGGTATTTTGACTTGTATGTTAGTTCCTTCAGCTTAGAGCAACCTATGAGCAAGACATAGTAGTATGTTCACATTTTCAAACTTGAGGGTAATCTTTTCAAAAAGTAGGCTTCTATATATTATGCCTTTCCCTCTTCGCCCTTTATTTGTTATAAAGCAAGAAGTGGTGTTTAACAAACTCCTGACTCCTTTTCCTTTTAAATAGAGAAGCTTTCTTAGGCAGGTTATTTAAATACTCCACTCTGAGCACAACATAAATTAATTTTGAGTGTGTGTTGGTGTGGGGCAGCGAAAGCTAGGGAATAAATGCTCTTATCTCATTCAAGTTATTTCTTGTCCGGCAAATAGGTCAACGTTGAACTTGAGCAATGGTGAAACTGAGTCAGTGAAAACCATGATCGTCCATGACGATGTGGAGAGTGAACCTGCCTTGACTCCTTCTAAGGAGGGCACCTTAATTGTCCGACAGGTATTGCTTTTCCTTCCCTGTGCAGTTCTGCACCTTTTCTGTGCTCATTAACCCACTCGCTCATTCACCCATGCTGTTTCTACATTATATTTGTTGTTCGTATTATCAAGACACAGCTGTAGTGAATTCCAGATGAGCAAGAAGTTTGATGCATGCAAAGAGGAGAGTAGCCCTTCACCCCTTGCTTCTGTTTTGCATGCTTTCCAGTGACACCATGGCAGCACCATGCAGAATACCTCAAAGTCTGTGGGAGAGAAGGGTAGAAAAGCTGCAGGTGTTTGGAGCAAGTACCTGGAGCAAGAACTTAGTTTGGTTTTACCATAGAACCAAGCATAGCTCTCAGGAGTGGGGCTGGGAGGAGGCTGGGGGGAGCATTCAGGGATTTTTTAAATAGTTCTGAACCTGTAGCTGAGGGCATACAGACCACCTAGATAACATACACACACACACACATACATACAAATTCATGCAGCAGTTACTGTGGGGGAATGGAGAAGCAAAGTAGGTGGCAAGGCAGAGAACATGAACAGAGCTAGAGTGCTGTGTTGTTGCCTTTGATTCTGAAAATACTGCATTCTTGTGCCTCTGAAAGATAATGATTCCCTGCTTTCAAATGAGCTCGTGTGTTAATGAGCGTGCTAGCTTATAGGAGTTTCCTCAGTAATCGCATTCCTGAATTTCACAACTGAATGCCAATTTCTTAATTGAGCCCTCTGGTTTGAAAATTAAGATTTCATGCTTATTGTTTTAAATAGTTAGCTGAAAGCATTTGCCAGACAGTCCAAGCTCGTATCTATATAGGATTTAAGTTAGTTTTAAACAAAACAACAGGGAAAGAAATCCTCCCCCCACCCCCCAAAAATGTGCTTGTCCGAGTTGTGGTGGAGGACTTTCCAGCACAGTTACTCTTCTGTTAATTAGTGGAGCTGGCTGTGCAAGTCAGCCACATGAGCTAAGCTTTTGCCTGCCAGAAGAGGTGGGAATTTGCTGAATTCTAGTAGCTCTGCCCACTTCCCCTTTCCATCCAGGCATCAAGGCATGGATTATCAGCTTATTTAAAAAAAAAAAAATTAAAAAATAGATGTAAAAAGGTAGAAAGTGAGGGAGAGAAGGAGAGTGGTTGTTAGGGCTATAGACCTTTAAGCAGCACTTGAGCAAGACAAGTGTGCCTGTTTTTTCTACAGAGTACAGTTGACAAAAAGCGTGCCAGCCATCATGAGAGCAATGGCTTTGCCGGTCGCATTCACCTCTTGCCAGATCTCTTACAGCAAAGCCATTCCTCCTCCACTTCCTCCACCTCCTCCTCCCCATCCTCCAGCCAGCCGACACCCACCATGTCCCCACAGACACCCCAGGACAAGCTAACTACTAATGAGGTATGTCTTACACCACAGCTGGCTGCTTTCGTAGGGTTATAGCAGCATTGCCTAGTAGCTAGTTTGCAAAGGAACTCCAGCCAATCTCCCCTGCTTTTTTTTTCCTGTCACCTTTGTTCCCACCCCCCAAATAACACATTTCAGTTCTGTGTAAGAAGCCCTTAACTCTAGAGCAGTCTCACGCCAAACTTGCCAGTTTACTATTTTTTGCTTCCTCTTAGTCAGTCATTAATTGCATGGCGTTCGTTTTAAACTAAACTTGACTACTGCATTTCCAAGCCAATACTATTATATTTTTAATTCTGTTTTATTCTGGGAGCAGGCTAATTGCAAGCAGTGTACCTCTTACAAATTAGCAGTTAATTTTGGCTTTGTCAGTAAAGGTTGAGCTGGTAACTCCGCACGTATGAGGAGCTGCTTGTGGAAACTCACCCTTTGGGAGAGGAAGCGGCCGCGGAGGAATTTTGCTCTTTAAAGCTTGCCATGTGGGCTGGGTGATGAACAAATCAGGTTATTACCCAGGAGAGTTGTAAAAGCCTGGGGTATTGTTTTGGAATAATGAATTGGGGAGAATCTTTGGGTTTTTTCCACGTATGTGTTTACTCTGAAAAGCAGGTGTGTAAAAATGACTGCTCTCCACCAGCACTGCTTGTGGCCAGGTGGAGAAGCAAGGCTTTGCTGCAGGGGTAGGTCACTTTTGCTGTCCTGGGCTGATCCTGGGATGATGCCTTCCCTTACCAAGTGCTGGTGGGCAAGCCTGGTCCTTCACATGTGTGTAACCCCTTCAGCAGAGGAGATGCACACACGTGAATGGTGGACGTCATTCGCCCATTACAAACCCTAGCAGTTGTGGTGGTTCCACTCCCAGCTGGGTGGCCAGCTTGGCTTTTGGGGAGAACTTCCTTCTGTGTGCAAGCAGTGGTGGTACAGGGGAAGCAAAACTTGGTGAAAATAAGCTGCTGCTTCTTAGGGTAGAGCTGTACTGCCACGTAGGCGTGCAAGTGCTATGACGAGGGAAGGTTGCGGTGAGCTGGGTAGGCTGATGGCAATGCACGTGCTCACCACAGGATCAAAAAGGCTTCTGAACCACATAGCAGTAGGGTGGGTGAGAGGATTTCCTCCTGGAAATTTGGTTAGCATAATATTAATTTTCAGCTATGCTTCATTGGTCTTTGATCTTTCTGAAAGCACACTCTTGTAGGTTATAGAGATCAGTTGATTGATCCAGAGATATGACTGCTCATTACTTTGATCTAAGCAATAAATAAGCAGGATTCAGTTAACTCAGCTTGGGAAGTGGAGGCTGTGGCGGTGGCTGGTGGCGGGGAAGCCTTTCGGTATTGAGCTGTGCATGGGAGTGATACACTCCTAAGACCCATTGCTATATTTTCTGCAGAGTAGAGGCTTAGAAAGGTAGAGGCTGAAGATCAGTTGATGATAAAGAAGTGTCTCTGTGTTCGCATAAAGCTGAGCAAAATCTCAGTACTGCTTGATATAACTTACCCACATGCACGCCCTTTACATACATACTTTTTTTTTTCACTTGTCCCATTCTGCTTCAGTATGCAATGTTGTCACTTTAATACTAAACTGGCAAGGGTTTTTAAGTTGTTCCATTTCCACTTTTTAACAGTCCATTGTTTCACTCGTCTTCTTCCTTTCTTTATGTTTTTTCATGTTTAGACCTCATACCTCAGCAAGCACCAGTGATTTTATCCACTACATATCATAGCTTCATGTCACCATTTGCTACACCTTCCACACTAATGAGCCCCTTTGTTTGATACAGGTTTAATATGTTGCTTTGTCAGATAAAGGTGGAAGAACCTGCTGCAGCTTTCTGGCAAGAGGCTCAGGTTAAACAAAATAGGGAGAAAGAACAGTAGTGGACATTGAAAGAAACATAATCCATCATAGACGTGAACGCTTGATCCCAGATGGTTCTAATTTTATTGCACAAGCCAAGAGATCAAACTTCATAATTTATTAAACTAGCTCGCTTTAGGAGATGCTTGATAAATTCAGAAGTCATAGGCAGTGGACAGCTTGCAGATTAGATAGTATACATACATTTAAGAAGATCTTTCAAAAAGTAGATATTCCCTCGCTTTCTGCCTGATTGTAGGAGCCAGTCCTATAAATCTTCACTATCAGCTGAGGTGACAGGGATGACGATTTAGCTAATTACATTTTGCTGTAACATGTGCAGTGTGCATATGTGTCTAGTTCAGGTGTGGTGCCTGCAGTGCTTTGTGTATTATAAAGGGAGTATAAAAGCTTGGGGAGGCTCTGTAGCATAATTCTGTAGTGACTTAAATATGTTGGTTGTTGTTATCCGTGCTTTTTATTGTCATTAATATTAATAAAGTTGAAATTTACATTGCAGACTCAGTCCGCTAGTAACACACTCCAGAAACACAAATCTTCCTCCTCCTTTACACCTTTTATAGACCCCAGATTACTACAGATTTCTCCATCTAGTGGGACAACTGTGACTTCTGTGGGTAAGTAAAGTAGCTGGAGACGACAATTGAAAAAGGGTTCAGTGACTTCAGTGGCTCTTTAACATACTTACGAATGTTACCATCATGCTTTTTACTTTATTTGCAATGGAGTGCATAATTTTATTTCTTTTTCCATTTACATTTCTTACAAAAGAAAGACTTGCTCAATATTTTCAGTTACTGATTTGGGTAGTATGCTGTAAAGAAGATATGGCCAGAATTTAGCACTTGAGGGGTATTACATGCGCTTTACTTTTCTTTTTTCCAGTAGGATTTTCTAGTGAAGCAATGAGATCAGAGGCAATAAGGCAAGACCCTACACGGAAAGGATCAGTTGTCAATGTGAATCCCACGAATACACGACCACAGAGTGATACCCCAGAGATTCGCAAATACAAGAAGAGATTCAATTCTGAGATACTGTGTGCTGCCTTATGGGGTAATGCAATCCTGTTCCTCCCTTGCCTTCTGAAGTGCAGACTTGCCAGTATGAGCTTACAGGCTTTGAGAATGTATCTCTGAAACCTTCGCTGTTTCTGTGCATTTATTCAATGCTTGTTCACCCCTTTTTGTTGCAGGAGCTGCTTATTACTATGTTTTTCACAGTATGTTTGTTGCTTCTGCTTTGATATAATTTCCTGCTGCTGGATATACGCTTCTGATGGCACAATTTAGACTTCATTCAGCTGATCATGATGTCCTTTTCAGCTCTCTCTAACCTCTCCTAGTACATTTCTTGCAGCTTTTGGGAGCTTGTAGTCATCTTTGCATTGTATACCTGATACACATGGGTATTTCTTTTGAAAAATAATCGTCTTCTTGAGCCTCTTGCTAAATGTTGTTGCAGAGCTTTATTAAGATGTGTTTTGTAAGATGACTTTCCATTTCAGTCATCAGTTTATGTAGGAAGGAAGCAGGAAGAGAGAAGGGTAGGAGTGTAATTTTCCAGTGTGAGGCTTTGGCTTGGTTTCGTTAAGAGTGGTTAGTGCAGAGAGAAGCTGGGCATGAGGTGTCAGCTGACCAAGTGTGTCTGGCCTTCTTGTCACAAGGGATAATTTATGTCAGTGTCAGACAGTTAGGATCCTACATGGGTGAAAGTCTTAGAGCAGTGCTTGTTGCCTGCTACAGTGTGGAATCACTGCTGCAACACCCAGCAAAAGGCTTTCTCTGCTGTGTCATTTCTTTCTTGGCTAGAACCCATGGGGCCACTTGATCTGTTTTTCATTATCTAGATGTCAATAGATAATGTATATGACATACATATTGTGAATGTTGCATACATATTTATCTAGTATACCTAAACTTAATAGACTGTAAATGCACATGGGTGTCATCTCAAAAACTAGGAAGGAGAGAGTTGGCCATTCCCGAGTCACACAAGGATTGCATAGCTAGCGCAGTGCACTGCTCTTGCCTGCATTTTCACAGCTCTTTCCAAGGCTCTAGTTGTCTTTTGGGGTTATTTCCAGTATTTCTTGTTTCTCAGAACAGCACTGTTGCCCTGTCCTTCTTGCCTGCAAAACCATGTCAGTTAAAACGTGTTGGCTCTCTCAACACCTTATCTTCCTATCTGCTGCTTTCTTTATTTCCAGAATTTACTGGTAAGAATTTTTAGCCCAACGCTATTTCTGCCTGTATTCATATGAATAATTCTCTGGTAAAATTAAGACTTGTGCAATGTAAACTTTCAGGCTGAGAGAGGGAAGGCAAAGAGAAATCGTACAGGATCAGTAAAGATGACTCATAATTTCTCTGATCTGCCTTGTTTTGCCAGTAGCAATTTGTGTTAATGGTTTTATATTTCTTTCATCTATGTATTTGACTGTTAAAGTGATCTAAAATACAGGTGTAAAATCCTAGAGGTATTTTACAGCTGTAACAAAGCATTTCCTTGTTGAGCACCTAAGGCCAACCTGATGGTGATGCAAGCTGGTACACATGCTTATTTCTTGATAAGGTTTAGCTTCCTTTACCTTTAAGTAAATTAAGGCATTTCATGGTGATATTTCTTATTCAAAAAGAGGGGGACTTGCTTTCCTTTGTTTTGCCTTGCCTTTACAAGTGGTAGTGCCATAGTATCTGGCAGGTTACCGATTGCATTAGGTCTGTGATACTGTTTCTTCCAGTTCTGAGTGGTGAATGTCGATGTCATGGATTCATTAGAGTAGATTTGTACACCCAGCCTCCATAAAGAGCCCGTACTTTCTTAGGAAGCATTTCCATTTGTTTGAAGAACCAGAACTGGTTAATTGTAGGGTGGTGGCAGAAATGCTCTGCTGGCCATGAACACTGCCTGCCACCAGCATAGTACCTCATTAGTTTAATCTCAAAATGCATGTAGCTAAGGGAAGAGGTCGTGGACAGGTGCACACGCAAACTTCAGGCAGAAGCAACTGCACCACAAAGGCAGCAGAGGAAGAGATGAGGGTGGAGGTGAGAGCAATTTGAGCCCTGATGTGCAGACAGGGGAAGGGACCCGTAGGAAACAGTTTGCATGCGGTTTGCCTTGAATTGTAGGCATACATGTCAAAGCTGGATCACTTACAGCTTTAGTCAGTGGGTCCTGAAGCTGCAGGAAGGAGACCAACTGCTGGGCACTTCCTTGGCTGGTTTGGTGGTGCTGCAGCCTGTGTTGATCCCTGAGCATGTGCCTTGCTCTCCCTGCTTCCTTCTGCTGCTTCCCATTTTAAGAGTGCCTCCCATTAAGGGAGACAGTAGGTGTGAAATGCCCCTGGGGCTGTGGGATGGGATCCAGCAAGTACTGACCCAGTGCAAGGTGCAGAGGCAGGAGGAGGGCAGGAAGGGGAATGGAGGAGGTGTCAGCAGCTGAAGGAGAGCATAGGAGTGTGGCAGGACCTCTCCCAGGGCAGGCACTGTGCCTGCCAGCATCTGTGTGCTCTGCTGCTTGGAGGAGGCAGAGGAGGAGCAGAGCAGCAAATCTGAGCAAAGGATGTGATGGTTTCTGGGTTTTGCTGAGGCCTCTTAAGTTTCCTTACTGAAAAGGTGAGAGAGCGGAAACTGAAGACGTGTGATGGTTTCCAGCCTCTCCATGGGCTACATCTGCTTTTTCTTATCCAACCAGAGGCTTTTCAGAGTGCCACAGCACCAGTAGCCCAGGCCCCTTCTCCATCATTACCTCCTTCTGACTGCCACTCATGCTTAAGGAGGACAAGTTTTACATTGTGATTGCAACACAGGAGTTCAATAAAGCAAGTCAGGCATTTGCTTTGATTTCCATTCCTTATATCTGACCTGTCTCTGTACAATTTGTAAGCTCCTGGACTGAAACACTATTGCAAATAAATAGTTAAGAAATTTAAGAGTGACAGTATATTAGTAGACTTTTAAAATTCAGTCTCATACATAGATACTCATACATTTATTTCTTAAAAAAAGTAATACTTTAAATACTAAGGTTTTGGGGACTTTTGAAAAGTGTCCAAGTGCATGTTTGGACCTTTGTATAAAGAAAAGGGCCTAATGACTTTTCTCATCTGCAGTTGCTTATCTTTAGGAGGAATCTGTGGAAATACAAGATCACTGTAACTCCTCTAGTTATAACATTCCGATGGAAAAGATTGTTGGGAAGCTGAGGACCAACCCTGTGTCTATCCATTTGCAGGAGGGCTGCACTACAGTCTGTTTCTCCAATGGGGACCAAGCCCCTACCACTGCTTTTTTGCAAGTGGCTCTTGTCAAGAGCCTCCTGTTACCAACCCCATTACTGACAGTTAATACGTCTTTGGAATACATAAGCTTGGGTACCACTTTGTGCCTTCCCCCCTCCTCCAACATTGATGTGCCATTTTGTTTGGGAACTGGTGCTCTAGAAGGCTCTTACTCTCTTGAACACTGCAATTTGGTGACAGTAGGCACTGCGGCAGGTAATGTAGAAAGCCTCTACATCATGAGATCTTTTAGGCTGCAGGCAGCTGAGACCCAGCCACCAGTGGTTAGACCTGCTTGAAACAGGACAGTTGATATACAAATCATCAGTTCATCAGAATATGTGGAAAATCTGCCTACTAACTTGGATCTTTGGTTTGTTTCTTCTAGGAGTGAACTTGTTAGTGGGAACTGAAAGTGGTCTGATGCTGCTAGACAGAAGTGGTCAGGGGAAGGTTTATCCTCTCATCAATCGAAGAAGATTCCAGCAAATGGATGTACTTGAAGGGCTGAATGTCTTGGTGACAATTTCTGGTAAGGTTAACTGTTCAACATGATTTTTTTCCCCCATCTAGTATGGCATGGCAGAAAGCTTTGCTTAGCAGCCTGTCTGTTGAGGGAAAGTCCTGATTTGATTGAAGTCAGTGAGTTTTCCATCATTTCACCTCTCTGAGTCTATAGTTTGTTTCTGCAAGTGAATCATTTTCTACCCTACACCCTGTGCCTGCATGTCCCTGTTCTTCCTCCTGTGGGGTGGCCTTTAAAAATCCTGCATGGGGTTGGGGGAAGCGTCAAGCTTTATTAGTTTGTTCAGTGTTTGGAAGCTAGAAGTTACTGCTTTGTGAACTTTGTAAAAATGACATTCTTTCCGTCTGTCATGATTACTTTCAACCTGGCCTCTTGCTAACCAAAACATGATTCGCCACTTGGGTTTAAAGCCATCTTGCGTGTTGAAATCTGTAGGGGGGGAAAATGCCTTCATGAAGTCGGGAAATAAGAATGATGTGCAGTGAGTGTGTATGTTGGTGAGAGGGGAGTACAGTGTGTACTTGATGTGGAAATTACCAGTGTGAGAAGGCAGATCGGTGCAGCGTTTGGCCTTACTCTCACTGGGTGCAACTGTAGATGGCAAAGCAATGGGAGATGAAGGGTGATGGTAATTGTTGTGTTTGTTTTGTGTGCACTGATGGAAAAATGTGTTTTATGAAGCTGGAGATTCCAGACTCTTTGGCTCCAGACTGTTATTGCATAAGGTTATCCTGCTGTTAAGCAACCTGATGTGGTGCACTGTTAATCTTTCTTCACAGGTGTCATTCAGCCATTTACCTTCCTTTTGTTTTGGATTGTTTGTGAAATCAGCTTTTGCTATGCTGCATGTGTGTGACAGGGAGAGGATGTAAATGAGGTTTCTCACAGTGGCCCCTGTGGTGCTGTTCAGAGCCACCCAAAATTTTGTTGAGGCTCCAGAGCCCTTCAGTGGAGGAGCTCTCTGGCTCTCCCAACACTTGTGCGAAGGGATACACACCTAGAAAATTTAATGCATTAATGGTATTATGCTGCTACAAGCTCAAAGAACTGTGCCTATGCTGGTTTTGTCAACAGAGGGCTTTGTTTCTGTCTAGAACAAGTATATTTTATTGGCCTGTTGCTTACTGCATTCTCAGCTACTATTATGCTGTGAAATCTTTAAAAAGAAAGGATGAACCAAGGAGGATTAAAAAACCCCCACAACCTGCTGTGTGTCCTTTTGATGTTTAGTGCTGTATGTTAAAGTATAAGCTTTTTGTAAAGCACCATTTGATATACAGTTTATTCTATAGTAGACCTTGTAAACAGAAATATTGTATAATCCAATTTGTGTAAAATCTGTTGGTTTGAAGCATACCTTATGCAGACAAGCATCTGTGGTTCAATCTTGGTTCAGTTGGTTTAAGTTTATTTACGTTTGTTTCAGCCACGATCCGAGTACCCTGACACATCCATTTTCTTTTCTTCCGTCAAAACTGTTGCTTCCTCTGTAGAGACACGCTACATTAACCCTTAAGAGTCAGCTGATCTTTGGCTGGATTATGCCTTCATCTCTGCCCCATCTTCTGTGTCTTATGGGAGGCTGCTGGAGTATAAGGCAGGAAAGAGGTATCCCAGCCCACTAAGAGGCAGGGCTGGGGGAGCATACTTGGTGAAACTGTGATGCTGTTATGCTCAGGCTCCCCCTTATATCCCTCTTTTGGCTTCTGCGCTGCAGTTTTTAATGGAAGCGTCCCTCATGCTGGACTTCCCTTGGTGACTTTTTATTTGCAATGAGTTGCTCCATCTCTTCAGGCAAACTAGGAACCCTGAAATGAGGTGGTGTTTCTGCAAATGGTCTATTCTGGCAGACTGGTTAGGGAGCTGCCCCTGAGCTTTGTCCCAGGACTGCTACTGCTTATCTGAGAGAGGTGTTCAGCTACCTACGGTGCGCTCGGCTGTATGGGTTTTTTGGGGAGTGATGTGCTGATGGTGGTAAGTTTTGAAAGGTGTCACCACATGGTACAAGGAAGTTGCAGCGTGTTAGGAATTTGAGGGGACTGTCACATAAAATTGTTTTTAATATGCACTCTTGAGTCTGAAAACCTGAAATCAATTATTTCCCCAATTTATATGTGAATTACGAAACTTTCTGACAACAAAGCTTTTGATACTGAGATACTGAGCTGCTGTGAGAATGCTTTGCAGGTCAAAGCAGAGTAGTTAATCAGTTCTTTGGTACATACTGTTGGGAGGCTAACAGAGTTCTGGCTGCTCAGGTAATGATACAATGCTGAGAGTCATAAAAATGCAGGAGGAGAGAGCAGTGACGTGTATACAGAACATGCTCCACTTGTGGCTCCCTGAGGATTTTGCCAGGCCAACTGGCTGATGATGGCACTTGTGAAGGTAGGAGGGGATGACAGGGTAGAATAACTGGTTGGAATCTGCTTGCTTAATAATTAAAAAACACAGTCACAATAAAAACCAAAACTCAATATGGGAAAAGGGACTTTGCATTCAAAATAATGTCTGTGGGAGAATCAGAGCCAGGAGTTCTCATAGAAATCACTGGCTGACAAGTTCATTTGATGGCTGGAGCAGATTTTTGTTTCTTACTTCATAAAAAATACCATAAAAAGCAGACTAAGATAAAAAAAATAACAAAACCCAGGAAAATCCCACAAAACAAAAGAGAAAAACAGCACCCAGATTTTTGAGAGCTATTTAAACTGGCTAGCAAAGATTTACAAGCAGAAAGCTCTAATCCCCCTGCTCCCAATATGAACATTAAGAGCAGCAGAACTTGTTTATGTCACTATATGGTGATACAAACATGTCCATCGCATAGCCGTCTTTATATCACTAACTGGTCCTTCTCTTTTCATGCCAGGCTGCTGAAAGGCAGAGGGATTTCCTGTCTTGTGACTTTCCTTGTGGTCTAGACACTAAAACACAATGGGAACACAATGGGAACACACGTGAGATGTTTCGCTGTTGTTGTTTTGAAAATGTTTCTGGTTGGAGAGAAATACCCTGATGCACATGATGTGAACCAAAAAAACCCAACCAACAACTTAGCCACGTGCTGGGAAATTCCTGTGTGCATTGTTTGTTTCGAGTCTTCGAGTTTGACTAAACTACTGAGAGAGCTAAAGCCGTGGAAGTATCTGAGAGACAATTTGTTTCCCAGTGGACAGGGACTCATCATGCCTTTAAAAACATTTGGTGCATTGTACTGACCTGGAGCCCTCTGAGCTCTTCGTTGCCCAGAACTGCAGTACCTTCTGTTCTGGACTGTGTTCCCTGTTTTTCTGTGTCTCTAAAAGGGCCCTTGTGGCTGTTGTTTCCAGTATTTTCAGGGGAGGACCTTTCCTTGGTCAGATGTGGGGCTCCTGGGAATATTGTTTCCTGCTCTAGTCCGTTTTCCAAGTCTTTAGAAAGCTACAGGATTGGTGGGGCTTTTTATTCCTTTATGAAACATAGCTTAATAAATATGAAGTCAGGCAATAAATCAGGGTGCTCATTTACTGCCAAATCTGCTGTTGCTTTTGTAGTAGGGATAAACACAAGACAGCACAATGTTACTTCACATTTCATTTAGTGCCATGAGAACAAAGGGGCTTTTAAAATTAAATAGCAGGTCCAGTAGTTGAAAATGGGTCTCCAATTCCGCTTTAAATTTAAGCTCAGTGAACAGATTTTTGACTTCAAAGTGCCTCCTCTTTTCCTCCTGCCCGTCCCCATCCAAGTAATCATAAAAAGATCTTTCAGACTGTGCATCTTTGTAATGGAAGGGTTTGTAGCACTGGAGCCTCTGCAGCAGCCTGTTTGCAAGCTCTGCTTCCCCATGTGCTCCCCCTGTGGCTGCTTTTCCCAAGGATCCCGGCTCTGTTAGGGAATCTCCTGCCATGAGGGTGGGGGCTCTGCGCCAGCTCCAGGACCCCAGTGTGGAGCTGGTTGGACACAGCAGGATAGTCTCAGTGCTTGGGCTTCATCTCCTGCTGCAGCGGTATCCCCTGACGCTGTGCCCCCATCCCTGAGATGAGCAGCCAGCTGTGAACTGATCCATCAATAGGCATCATGCGAAAACTTAAAGACATCAGCTAAAATCTGTAGCTGGATTGAGCTGACAGGTTGCCGGGTGGACCATCCTGACAGCTCATGGCTTTCTGCAGCATAGAAAGTACAGTGTCACTTGGCCAGCCCAGCACTGACTGCTGTACAGGTCAGCTGTCTTCCTCTCGGCTCTGAGGGCTGCAAAATACTGTACGTATTCACCTTGTTGCCTCATCGTGGCTGGAGAAGCAGTAGCATGGAGCTACTCCACTGACAAGTTGGGTCCCTGACAGCATCTCCTGTTTCATAGAATCATAGAGTGGTTTGGGTTGAAAGGGACCTTAAGGCTCATCCAGTTCCACCCCCCTGCCATAGTCAGAGACACCTTCCACTAGACCAGGTTGCTCCAAGCCCCGTCCAGCCTGACCTTGAACACTGCCAGGGATGGGGCAGCCGCAACTTCTCTGGGCAACCTGTGCAGCGCCTCACCACCCTCATAGTGAAGACCTTCTTCCTCATGTCTAATCTGAACCTACCCTTTCAATTTAAAGCCATTCCCCCTTGTCCTATCACTACATGCCCTCATAAAATGTCCCTCTCCAGATTTCCTGTAGGCCTCTTTTGGTACTGGAAGGCTGATATAAGGTCTCCCTGGAGCCTTCTCTTCTCCAGGATGAAAAAAGCTGAGTTTTCTCAGCCTGTCTTCACAGCCCTCTGACCATCTTCATGGCCTTCCTCTGGACTCGCTTGAGCAAGTTCACATCCCTCTTGTGTTGAGGGCCCCTTCCCTTCCTTGTGCAGAAACCTCATGCAGCCTTATGAAATGGCTCCTAGTCAAAGCAGGGATGATCTCTCTTCCTCGCCTCCAGCTTCATCTGTGACACTGTAATGGCTTCGGGCAGCAAAGCATCTGGAGAAAGGAAGATGCAAGCTTTGAGTATGTGCATGTAAAGCCACCCTCTTGCTAGTTCAGCAAATGCTTTGTAGGCCATTAGTTGTTAAAGAATCACTGATAAAGTTTATCATGAACCTTGCTCTGCATTCAAAGAACACTTCTCATATTAAGAGTTAAGAGTGTGAGCTGTATTTTGATGACTCTGGCAGATGCATTGTCACTTGAAGATAGGGCAGCCTGGGCAAGTAGATTCTCTCACCTGTGGAGAACACCTCTTGCAGTTCCTGTGTGCAGCCTGATAAATATTACACCCCTTGCAGCATAAGGGAAGGGCTGCTGATGAAGCAGGCATCAGCTTTTAGCAAGCGGGTGAAGTCTGCATGGGCTGTCTGAAATTCTCTCACTGCGTTTTCAGATATTGTATGTTTTTCCTTACAACAGAACTGGTGTAAAGTGGTTCAGTGATGAGATTTTTAGTGTTGCTGTTAGGAAATTCACAATTCCACTGGGGAAACAGTGACTAATTTTAATGAAACTTGACCAGTTTGTGTTAGGATGATAGATGGAATAGAAATGTCCTGGTCGCTAACTGGGAAGAATTTGTAAAACCCATTTCATCCCCATATTCTTCTTCACTTTTGCTTCCTCCCTTCAAACCCATCCTATTCTCTTCTGATAGCTGTGTACATAATTTCAGGCCTCAAATTCCATCCTGCTGCTCTCCTACAGTTTTGTGTGAAAAAGAGCCATTCTGACTCAGCTATATGTATATTTTTAACCTCAGTGAATGACTCTCTGGTGCTTTTGGTGTGGGAGTATTTACCCTTTCTGATAGAAGTTTTTTGGGTCCTAAGAACCAGACAACTGATGAGCTGTTCTCTGGAGTTTGTCATTTTAAGTTCATGTGGCATTGCCATGTGTTTCTGTCATTGATCATAAGTGTGTGCTTGGGTGGAGTCTGGAGTAAAGCTGTTGTGGATGTAAAAACTGAAGGAGATCTCTGTGGTTACAGCAGTTTCTTCTGCAGTGTTATTTTGGTTTGCTCTTCAGGGCTTTCTGTTTGCTTGGGCAGGGTTTTTTGTGCTTCTCTTCCTATGGAGATAAACCAGTCTTTTTCATTTTGTGGCCAGGTAAGAAGAACAAGTTGCGAGTTTACTATTTGTCCTGGTTAAGAAATAAAATCCTTCACAACGACCCTGAAGTAGAAAAGAAACAGGGCTGGACAACGGTGGGCGACTTGGAAGGCTGTGTGCACTATAAAGTTGGTGAGTAGTGAATGTAGTAATCAAATTGTTGGGATAAAAGCTGGCTGGAAAGGGAACTGCAGTGTGTGTAGCTGCTGGGTTTAAGGTTTGGTTTTATTTCTAGTTGTGCTCCCTATCCATTGGGGTGAACTTTTCTGGCAAAGCACCAGCATAGATGGCAGGTTATTGGGTTAAAATGAATATAGAAGAGTTTTCACAGTGGGATGCTGGGCTGTGAACTGGAGTGGGCGCAAATCCCCATCTGTCTCTTTCCCTTAGTGGATGCAGCTTCCAGGAGAGTGCTAATATGGACAGTGAGGGCTAGTAATGTTTCACCACCTCTGTTAGACCTTTTAGGTAACAGAGGCACGCTTGTCAACCAGCAGCTGTTCTCTTTACCAGCAGTTTTCCCTTTTCACAGTTTTACCATGATGAAGTCACATGCTGGCATGGAGTGAAAAAAGTCTTTCTTTTAATGTATATTTTAAAGATTGAGGAGGAGAGGGGAGAAGAGAAAAGGAAAAAAAAAGAAGGAGGAGAAAGCAAACCCAGCTAGTGCATGAGCTTTGGGGAGGCATCTGGGAAAAGAAGCATATGTTTAACTTCAAGATGATTCATTGATTCCTCATAGCTCACAAAATTTCCTAACGCCATGTCAGATCCACTGCAGTACACTTAATGGAATGAAGTGTGTTTTCATTAGGCAGGTGGCTTTTGAGTGGTTTTAAGTAATTTAAATGGATTTGACTATAGAAACTTCCACCAAAACTAGTGAAAGACACGTAGCATTCAGTCAGCAGAATATGCAGTGAGCCTAGTGCCCTGCAGGTGGGGATATGAACCAAGAGCTCTTTTTCCTCCTTCTCTTTCATGATGCATATTAATGGGCAGTGGATGTTGCCTTTGATTTGGTTTTCTTCTAAGAGCCAGCTCAGTTCCTTTCCAGCTGCGTCAGTCAATGTGGGGCAGCAGCAATTGAGCTGAGCTCAAGTCTCCTCTTGTCATGCATGTGCTCTTGGAAAAACCTGCTAGTGGGGTGTAATCAATAATGATGGCAGTAAGTGACTGCTGAACCAGGAGCTTGACCCTGAAAACAATTAATAATGTACTCCTCTGGTCTCCCACCCCGGGCTGTCAGCAGCATAATGAAGTGGCCTGTTAACAATACATTAACAGCTGTTGAAAGGAGGCTTTCCAGCAGGGAAGCATCTGAAACAAAGAGCATTCTCTTCCAGATGAAGAGGGGTTTGTTACCCTGGGCTGCAGCCTGGCACTGAACTTCCCTCTGAACCACAGATGTACAGTAGACTTCTTCAGGTAGTGAGAGGCCTCTTTGACAGCTGCACTGCAATTCCCAAGAAGGATGAGCTGCCAATAGTTGGACTTGTGGTCTGGAGGCTGCCGCCGAGGCAGCTGGCACTGATCACTTCCTTGTCTCTTTGATGCAACGGGGGTCTTGGACGTCAGGGTGAAGTGGTATTTATGGGTCTCAGTTGCTTCAGGCAACTTTTGGCTCCTCTAAATGATAAATTGCTCTTTTGAAACTTCAGATTTGGGTGAATTCCCAGATAGCACCCAGCACAAAGAATGAGGTTTATCAAAGGTCCTTTTTCACAGAGAAGGTGGTTTTGTTCGACACCCCCTCTTCCCTGATTAAAAATTCCAAGAAGTCTTGTAAAGTAGACAAGACTGAACAAAAGCTCTGTTTTTTAGTCAGTACAGCTGTGGAGGATGAGAGGCTTTTCTTTGTCTGTTGAAAAAGTGTCAAGTCCTTTAATGCTTACAGTTTGGTAGTCTTGCCTTCTTGCAGAGTAGAAGGAGAGCAAGTAGCAGCTTTGTTTCCCTGAGACAACAACTGCAGGCTTGTACAGTAGTAAAATATCTAAAAGACATTAAAATAGTGTTTATTAAAGAAGTCTTCCTCCCACAAGTCTGAGATCCTCACTTCTGCCATGTTTCAAAATCAGGTTTGGAGATACAATGGGCAGAAGGTGAAGATGCACAGAGTTACTAATTGTTTTGGAAAAGTGGCATATTCCCCTAAGACTCAGGGTAAACAGGTTACAGAAACCTCCAGAGGTTTCTCAGTGTCATTTAAAAGTTTTTTTTTTTCCTCTCCCTAAAATAGAGCTCGAAATAGGTTAACAAACCCCAACATTTGGAAGTCCCATCATCTGCTCCTTCCCAAATCCAGATGGCAGCTGAAAATGCAGATCCAGCAACGCTTCTGGAATGGCCATTCCTAGATTTCATCAGTCTCCTCCTGAGAGCTGTAGCTTTTTCTGATGTTTGATTTAGCCAGTTGTTTGAATGTGGCAACAGAGGCACAGTCGAGCATTTGTGGATCAGCTGTGTAATGACACTTTATTTCTGATAAATTCTGTGGACTTTGGTGTTCTGTTTTCAGATGCGTTATCTCAGGCTTTAGGACCAAAGGAAAGTGCTCTGCTATCAAATTTGCCTTTTGCTTTTGAAGTGGACTTGTTTCTTAACTTATTTCAGTTCTCTTTTTTCCTCCCTCCCTGGGGAATTTTGCCATCAGCTCAGAATGCCACTGCCAGTGCTGTGACTGAAACTGTCAGTAGACTCTGCCACAGTCATAGCCGCCTTTTATTGGAAATGTCCCTGTCTGAAAACTGATTTTCTTGTCGTGATGAGTAAGCACTGTCTAATGTGGAAAAAAACCAAGTGTAAGTAAGTGTATACTGACTAGGTAATTTGAAACAGGGTGACAGGTTCAGTTACTAGTAAGGGTTTTTTGGTGGCATAAATGTGTCAAAATACTTAACTACAAAGAATTAGCAATCCTAAAATGCAGTATTACTAAAGCGAAATGTATGTAAGTATGGAGAAACATTGTAATTTTCTGCTTTCGTGAAGTAATTGGCATGACTTTGGAATTACTGCTGAATTCTCTTTTGTTCTGTTTAATTTCAGTAAAATATGAAAGAATCAAGTTCTTGGTAATTGCATTGAAGAGTTCTGTGGAAGTCTATGCATGGGCACCAAAGCCATACCATAAATTTATGGCCTTTAAGGTAACAGTATATTTCAGCCATACATAGGAATTTCTCATAGCCACTTGCAGTTACCCCTTTACAAAAATGTTCTGTCATTCTGTCATAGCCATATTACAAGTTATTCAGTAAATCTCCACAAACTTTGTATTATATTTTCACTTAGGAGGGTTTTTAGCTCTAGAGGCAGTACACTTAAAGTTCTAAATTGTAACTGAGCATAAACTAATAATCAAAATGGCACAATATCACAGCTGTTTCTTTTGTCTCTCTATAAATAAAACATGAGGCAGAGAGAAGTGAACTGAGTCTGAACATCTTCATCTGAACAGACCAAGTCATTAAGTAGCACTTGGCATTGCTATTTTTTTTGAACTGCAAGAATGAAGTTAGCTGGCTTGGTATAATTGCCAGACTGATTTACAGACAATCAATTATTGTTGGTTGTGCAGATTTAAGTAAACACTAGTGTCAAATTGCCGTGAACTTTGGGGAAAACAATTCTTACTAAAAACCCAAAGAGACCAACTAAAGGAAACCCCACAGAAAATAGCTTACAATGTTATGTGATTGAAATGCAAGAGGTTGCAGAGCAGTTTGTCCTTGTGCATGAGAGACATGTGAGCTTCAGTAGTCTGGTGGATGGGGGGCCAGAGGGATGTGTGGGAGGAATAAACCCATAATATTATGTGCATTAGAGCATGCTTTCATAATACCTACCGTGGTTCTCGGCAGTAAAGTAAATCTCACTCATGGTTGTCTCACAGTCATTTGGAGAATTGGTACATAAGCCATTGCTGGTGGATCTCACTGTAGAAGAGGGTCAGAGACTAAAAGTGATCTATGGCTCCTGCGCTGGCTTCCATGCCGTTGATGTGGATTCAGGATCGGTCTATGATATATATCTACCAACACATGTAAGAGCAACTGCTGGGGTTGGAGTTTTTCTTTCTTTCTGGTTCCCCGTGCCCTCTCCTGCCCCTTCTTCCCCTCAGATAACCAACATGTCAGGCTGTCCCTGTGGATCACTGCCAGATGCTGGCAGTGGTGAATTGGGTGGAGGGGTCCGAGCAGATGTGGCCACTTGTGCTTAGGGGCTTATGCCTCTGTCATCTCCTTGTGGTATGTCTCCATGATTGGGAGCTGCCTGTTCAGGTCTGTTTCAAGGGAAGCAGTTAAGTGGATTGCATTGCAAATGCCTGGCAGAAGCTGCAGGGAAGGTGGCAGTACAAAAATGACACAACAGCCCCCTGATGAGATTCAACAGGTAGCCTTAGATACCAAGGTTTCCGTTGTTTGTTGTACACAGAGGTGTCAGGTGGGCCTGCAGTGTGCAATGCACCTTCCTAAGAACTATTCACTGCAGTGCAGGTTTCTGAGGTCTGCATCTGGGCTGCTTGCCCCAGGCTCCCTTTCTGCCCATGGAAAGAAGTGGGCGCTCCTACAGAGAAGTTAATCTTTCCTCGTTTTAGATGTCTGCCTTAAAACGAGAAGATTTGTGCCCCAAGGGTTTACAGGTCTTTGTTGTCACTGTGTAGCATGTCTAGCTTTGGGGTAGCAGAGCTAGCACTTCTGAAATGAGTGAATCCTCACTCTGCTGTCAGCCAAAATCAAAAATCACCCAGCCCTTTCTCCCAGCAAAGGCTCTGTGGCATTAAAACAAAAGGCTTCCTCTCCTCTTTTTCCTTTGTAGATCCAGAGCAGTATCCAACCTCACGCAATCATCATTCTCCCAAACACGGATGGGATGGAGCTATTGGTCTGCTATGAGGATGAAGGAGTTTACGTCAACACGTACGGAAGGATAACCAAGGATGTGGTTCTGCAGTGGGGAGAAATGCCAACTTCAGTTGGTAAGTGCCTCTGGTGAATCATACATAGCATGCCGTTAGGGAGCATGAGTGTGTGCACGTGGACAGGAGGGATGCACGTGGGGTGTAACTTCATATTTAGAAGCAGCGATGCTGTAGTATTCCTCAAAAACAGCTGTGCAAAGTAGAGAGTAATCATATGGATCTGTTTCGTGCTAAGTTTTTGAGAACCAAATCCAAACAAGCAAGATTGTGAAGTTCAGAAGTGAAAAACTCACCAGGGCCTCTGTAGGTAGCTGCAGAATATTTGCTAGGCAGCCACAAAGTTGTGGAAACCTTTCAGTATAAAGTCATTACCTGGAGTACTGTGTCCAGCTCTGGAGTCCTCAGTACAGGAAAGACAGGGACCTGTTGGAGAGAGTCCAGAGGAGGGCCACAAAACTGATCAGAGGGATGGAGCAGCTCTCCTAAGAGCAAAAGCTGAGAGAGTTGAGATTGTTCAGCCTGGAGAAAAGAAGACTCCAAGGAGGCCTTGTTGCAGCCTTTCAGTACTTAAAGGGGCATAATAAGAAAGATGGGGACAGACTTTTTAGCAGGGCCTGTTGTGATAACACACAGGGTAATGGTTTTAAA
>JANHGB010052311.1:2611-12887 GCA_026283785.1 Coracopsis vasa | reverse complement strand
GGTGTCCCTGCCCATGGCAGGGGGGTTGGAACTGGATGATCTTAAGGCCCTTTCCAACCCAAACCATTCTATGATTCACATGAGGACTTCAGCCTGGGCTCACCTGTCTGTTACCCTTCCCTGCTTTACTTTACTGGTACCAATGTGCTTTTCCTTTGTAACTCGTTTTCCTCAGCTCCTTCCCCTTCTTTTTCTTTGCTTGCAGCTTTGATTGTTGATTTTTACCTCCAGAGTCACAGAGGCCATCTCTGATGCCCACAGCAGTGCACTTGCTGGGAAAGCAAACAAGCAAACCAAAATCCAGAAAACCTCCAGCTGGCCCCTTTTAGCCTGCAGAAGAAATTGTGAGGACAGGCTGCCCGTGTGAACTCTGCGAGCTGAAAGTCAGGATTGTAGTGGCAGGGGCTTCTGCTGCTGCTTTTGCATGTGACTTCATTCCCAGTACATCCTAACTTTCTGCTGGATCACCCCTTCTGCAGCACGGAATGGATGTTGGCCCCGTGGCATGGATAAGTGGGGAAGTAGGAGTATAGGGAAAACCTGTCAGTGATGCTTTCCTGAGACTGTGTTACTCTGCTGGTGATGTTTCTTCTGTCCTGGTTGCTGTTGTAGAGGTTCTGTTAGAGTAGTGGGTACAGAAAAAACCAAGTAAGATTTTACCTATGCCTTGTGTGTCTGTTATGGTTGTAGTGCTGAAATAAAACCAAGCAGTGATAGAGGTTCATTCTTGAAATGAATAAAACAACAGAAAGGGTGTCAGCCCACTGGTAGACATCTCCACGCAGTTCTGCAGTAGGCATTAGTGTTTTCCACTGTGTATGTGTCCTGCATACCTCCACAGCGATTGACCGTATTCTTATTATAACCACTTCTTCTCCCCTGCCTGGCCCTGAGGGACTCTGGGGCTTGTCCAAAGCTTTTCCCAGCCCCAGGAGCCAACACAGCCCTTGATCTCTGACTTTTCTCCCCACATCCTCTGCAAACCAGAACATGGACCTCCAGGGTGCCCTAGAAATGCAGTGGAGCTGGCCCTGAGGCTGCCCCTTCCTTAAGTGTGACCATAGTTTTAGGGAAACAAATCCCCAAGGAAAGCCAGATCGCTTCCAGCCATTGGCAGGCAGTGAGAATATTGTCCTTTGATCTGAACTTGGCATTGCCTGGATCAGATATAGGGAAACCTGTGCTGTTGTTTCCCCCTGTGATAACAGCTCCAGGCCTGAGCAGCACTGCATGAAACCACCAGACTGACTTTGCCAACAAGATCATGCAGACTGTAACCTGTTGCTTTTGCTCTTTCCAAAGAGCCAGGGGATTCATCTGCTGGCAAAATAGCAGTTTCTAGACTGAGCCCTGAGGTGCAGAAGTAGATTGCTTTCAGTGTACGGAATTCAGTGGGATTATTCGAGTTCTTTATCCCATGTGTATTTATCCATCTGAATTGGGGCCCGAATGCATCCCAGAAATTATGCATGGGAAGGGAGTTTTGCCTTCATTATCATGCTTATTTGCACCAGAAACTTGATGCTAAGTGTTACACTCATTCAAGCAAAAAGTGGAAACACACAGAGAGACGTTGGTATCCAAGCAAAACAGCATCAAAACCAAGCGTGGAGGATTAGTTGGCAGATCCCTGCCAGCAATGGCTGAGTGAGGAGACAGCAACCTGCTCGCAAACGTTGCATGAACAGTTTCCCCTGGTAAATCAGGCATTCCATATCTCTGGCCCAGCAGCAAGTTTTACACAATCCCTGTAATTTTACCCTGCATCCCTGCAGCTGAATCCTGCCTTCCCATCCTGTCTGCTGGGGTGGTTTGGTCTCCATGACACATGTGTGTGCATGTATGTGTGTGTGTGTTGTGGCCCCAGGGATGACAGATCCCTCCGGTGGGAGATCAGGAGTTGGTTCAGGGGTTTTGGCTTGACTTTGCATGGTTGGGTCAAAGCTGTGTAAATAGTGTTTGTAATGCAGGATAAAGGCTCTTTAGCCCAGACTCTGGTTTTCAAGACCCCTTCCCACCACGAACTATGCCACTGGTTTGTTCAGGTAGCCATTTTTTAGCCCCTCTTCATAAATGATAAGGTCAGAAGAGTGGCTCTTACACGTTTTCCATGCTCCAGAGTGGAATCAGGGCACGTATGCTCACAAGCGCTGTGAAAAAAATCACTGCTGAGCTAATGATGACATCAAATGTCCAATAAATGCATGATACTGCACTGCATGTATTAAACTGCTGTTCACTGTTTCTGTATTTCCCAAGCCTTTTCTTTATTCTCCTTCAGCCCAACCTTTTCTTCGAAGGGTTTACTTCTACGTTTTGCTTTTAAATGACTCAATGTAACCCAAAATCCATCATTAAGTTTGAGTAAATGCAAAAGCTGATGTTTTGTAAACAAGATACTGCAAAGCCTGGTAATGTATTTTGTCTTTGTGTTGAATGCTCTGCAGCATGTACAGGAAGAGTCACCATCCAGAGCAGCTTAAAACTATGCAGCAGTCATGTACGCATGTCTAGAAACAGGGAGTCGGGGAGGGGAGGTTCCCTTTATGAATATGATGCTTAAAAACTTGATCTGCATCAGAAATTCCTTCCTTGGGCTGCTGATGCTCAGGATTACCAAGAAGCATCCTGGTTTGTCTCTTTGTTTTCTCTTTTTTCCTTTGGCTTGTTTTCTCAGTCAGAATTTAGACTGGTCCACTCAATTCTTAGCACTTTTTCTCCTCCTACAAGATAGTTCTTTCTCACCTGTTGCAGAATGAGCTGCATTTTGGGGACCAAGATGCTGTGATTCTTTGCCTGCACAAAATATAGCAGAGAGCTGAGCTAATTATCCCATCCTTTCCAAAGCATCACCACTGAGACACTAGCATTTGATCCTTGGACCTCCACGTAGTACCACCTGTGGAAGAGTTTGGGATGGTATTTTTCTTTCTTCCACATGTCCTTGCCTCCTCTTCCCTTAATCATTGACACGTTTTCATTTGTGCTGGTCTTTCTAAGGCAGGGTACAGGATGGCCACATGATACTTACTTGTAGTAGCTCTGGCCCAGTCCTCTTGTGGGCATCAGCAGGGAATTGGTCCCAGCTCCTGAGTGGTTGCTGTGTTAGTGCAGGAAAGACTCAAGTGCTCAAGACTCAAAGCAGAGTCATCTGAAAGGGCTGGGAAATTGCTCTGGGTTCTTGGCAAGGACATGACAAGCAGCAGGGCTGGAGAGAAAGCATCATGTTGGTGTCATAGGGAGCAAGTATCAGTCCTTGGGAATTACGCAAGGGACTACTCCATGGTGGCTGAAAGCACCAAGAAGCCTTGAGCCCACCTTCAAGGCTGGTGCTCAGCCAGGATGCTCTGCCATTGCAGAAGCACTACATGGCAGCATGAAAATCATCATTATTAATGGCTGTCAATCAGCCTGAGTTCAGATTGCTGAGGCAGCACGTGGTGCAGGGCTCCATGAAGAGGTGGATGTGTGCTGCGGTTCTGAGTGGATGGAAGCTCCGAGGGGTGTGCTCAGAGTAGCTCTGAGCTTTTCCATCTGTCATCTGCATCCCCTGAGCCAGCATGGCATCACTCATGCTATGTTTTACTAGATCAAGCTGTAGCATGACCCCCAAAATGAAGAGCGTGGAAGGTCGTAGCTCAGTGTGAGATGTGATGTGACTCATGTTTCTGGTCAACACAACGTCAGTGTCCTGTCGTACACTGGCCTCTAGTTAAGAAACAGCATTTTGGTCAGTTTGGACATTTTTTAGACAGATAATTTGATTTGGGTCAGCAAACAATGAATGAAAGCCTGGTCTGCCCAGAGCAGTGACTCCCCAGATACCCCCAACAGCAAAACATCTTGGTTTCACTCAATGAAAACGCAAGCATGTTTTCTACAAAGGCTTAAATCTTAATCAAGGAATGTCAGTGTGCCTAATATTGCAGGTCTTGTGATTGATACGAGTTCATAACAGCATCCATGTCCAAAAAGAAGGGAGAATGTGTATTTACTCCATGCATGTTTTAAGGCATCGCAAAAGTTTTATCTGCATAATGAGTTTGCAATACTGCAAATTGTTAATGGGGCTACGTCGCAAGTGGTTCTCTGCCTTGACAATCATGTATACATATCGAGATTTCTATCATGATGACAATTTAAAGGGATGAGTAATTGTTTTCCTCCAATAAATCAAATTAAATCACCTTGATGTGAAGTCTGATGTTTTTGAGTGCCTGAGTCTCCATCCACATGCAAGAAAGGGAGTGAACCATTCCTATGGCTGCTCCACTGTTCCATTGTGGTTTATGCAACGATGTCCCTTTATATCCCAAAGGAGGGTAGTGAGACTTTTTTTCTCCTCAGTTCACTCCATAGGGAAATGGATAAAACAGATTTTTCCCTTCAGGTGTTTCCTAAAGCTGCTGTTGGAAATGATGCTGAGTGTCAGCATATGGACATGCGGCTGTCTCCTGGGCATTAAGAGTGTCTGTGTGGTGCTAGGGAAAGGAGATGCAGTTGTTGGAGACTGCCTGCGCCTTTGAGCTGGTCGTGGTGACTTACACAGCCTGTGGTGGGAATCCTGAAAGGAGGCAGGATTTGTGCTAGTGTTCCCAAGCCCCTTTGCATTCAGCAGTGGGCTCCAAATGCTGTTCTGTGTGCTCCATCATGGGCTTTGTTTTCCTCCAACCATGTTCCCAGTGTGTTATGACTTGCTTTTTTATGTCTCCCTCTTATTTAAATTTTCCCCACTTTTATTTCTGCTTTCCTGGCACACAGGAATTCCTTCCTCTTTAAAAATAGCTGGAAAAATCACTACACCCGGACGAGTGTTGTTGGGCACACAGCAGGGAGGTGGGCCCATGCTTGAGGTCAAAGCCAGGTGATTTTAGACATCTGGTTCACTAACAGAGCTGAAACAAGCAACAGTCATAATGGGCAACTCACAGCAATAAAAAGACAAATGACTTCTATAGTTTTTTGCAATGTAAATGAAGAAACAACCACCAGAACCAATCATCTGGTTACTGTTTCAGAGCTATGGGGTGCAACCGTAGCCGCAGAACTAAGATTAGATGCTGTGATGTACCAGAGGAGAGATGACCTCTCATTTTGCTCTGGAAGAGCACATCCATGGGAAGCTGCATCTTTGGAAAAGCACATCCATGTACAAAAAGACTGACAGGGAGTGTGTTGGAGGTGGAGTGTGACACTGAGGCACAGACACATGATTTGCAGTGTCAGGAGGAGCAGCAGATCCTGTAGAAAGACCCTACAGTCTTCCCATAGGACACAAACTTGAACTTTGATCATGACTTCATACTCAGGGCTATACTGTCACCTGTGTAAGTCAGTTTGGTTCAAATTCTCCCTGTTTGGCTCAAGTTCTGCAGATTTATGGTAGTTGAAGGTCTATCCCACATTTCACCATGAAACTAAAATCTCAGCCAGGAAAACCACCTCATGTCCTGGTTTCACAAACAGGGGTTCCTCTGTAGGCTCAGTGATCACCCAGTGTGCACTAAACTTTTCCTAGCTTCCAGTGAGACAGGGCAGAAGACCACAGGACCACTGAAATCCTGATGCTCTAAGATGGGCTCTTGATGTCGTGTTCAGTATGTAGTTGATCTTTGTGTTTTCTTCACTGTTATGGGCTCAGCAACAAACGCGATAAAACCTCAGTACAGAGAAGCCAAAGGGTCAAGACCAAGGTGCAGCTATAGAAAATACACTTGCAATCTCACCAAGATCCACAGCCATGTTTGCAATGAAGGGAAGGGGACCCTCCTTATTTTGAAGGTTTTTTGGGTGTTGGTATACACTGAGGGTCTCGCTTATGCCATACCTCAGTCTTTCTTCTTGCTATACCAAGTTCATTTCTCAGCTCCTTTGCTCTTAGGCACTATCCCTTAGCAGAACCAGGGCTCCAATGGGCATCATTAGGCTGTGGGCAGCTCTTCTTTCATAGTCAAGAGTTTTGCATGGGTGATAGCTGTTGAAGCAGAGCGTGTGCAGGTGCCCAACTTCAAAGACCATCCAACCTGAGCAGGGACAGACTCCGTGTAGTTTAGGGCCCTCATGGCCAGGTGATGCTGAGGGGGAGACATTCTGCACAGCACTTGTTTCCTTGCAGCTGACACAGTCCTACCCTTTGTATGGTTATGCCTACACAGAATTTCATCCTTAAATCAAAGCCTATTCCCAAGCTTGTCTGTGCATCCACAAACCCGCATTTTCAAGTATGATTTTGTGAGGATCCATTTGGGGAATCCATGAGGAGAGAACATGGACCTATGCTGCCCCAGCACAATCCCAGGACACTGTAAGCTGCCACAGGGACAAAGGGGATGTACGGTTCCTATTGTATTACTCTTCCTCCCACCTCTGGACAGCCCTCAGGGAAAAGGTCCACCTTCATCACTGTGAATGTGCCCTGCCCAGCACATCTGAGTCCCTGTTTTGGTGGAGCCTCTCAACAATCCTGAATTACTGTGATGATAACCATTTCTTATAGCTGTGGGGGTGGCCAAGAAGGACCATCTGGATCAGCACTGCAAGTATTCGAATGAGTATTTCCAGATTGTTTGGCATTTGGGCTCTCTGGATTCCATTGGGATAAATTCCTGACTTCCAAACTCTGTTTACTTATCCTGAATTCAAAAGTTTCCTTTCTTCTTTTTTTTATCCTTGCATTTTTTCATTTTATACTTGAAGTGCTCTGATAAAGTTGTGGTCAATGAATGGTTCATTTACCTTCTTTATATAAGTGTTCTCTTTAAGGAAACTAATAATAATAATAACAGAACTGAGAGGCAATTTGGTGTTCCCATCAAACTCATGAGCTTTGTGCTTTCTTTGGCACCATGCAGGCTTTTGTATGTTTTTCATTTTCTTTCTTTAGGGCAGAAGGAAGAGCTATGTTCACATCCATGCCTCAGCTTGCAGTCTAGCAATGACCAGAAATGCATAATACATTTCAAACACATACTATCTGCTAGATGCCAGCTAGGCAGGTACCCTCCATACTGGAAAGTCACAGATCACAGTTATAGCAGAGCTCAAAGTAGCATCTGATGTGTGACTTTCTCTCCCAGTCTCTGATCAACCACAGCTCAGCACAGCACCTAAGTGAAGGTCAGTATGGGTTTATCACGGTTAACTTTGGTGGCACAGTTTTTCCCCATGGTGGATCAGGGATCTTAGGTGCTGTGCTGAGCTGCGGTGGATCAGATACTGGAACAGAAAGTGGTGATGGGAGTTGATGGATAAACTCCTGTTCTCAACAGATAGAACACAGGTATGCGATGGACACATACTAGAGTTGTAATGTATGTAATACAATACAATGCCATATACTAGTACAGTATATATTATACTAGATTATACTATTATAATGTCTCTGTCAGACCAAAGCATAGGAACAACATGGCATAAACTGAAGATTTGGGACTATGTCTTTTCAGTACTCAAACAGTAGGATTTTATCATGTATTTCCAGTGTGGAAAGAAGAAAGAGGACAAGCTTTCACATACTTTTTGGTCACAGTATTTAGAGAGGGAATTCAGCTATGATCAGGCTAGGACTGAATTGTTAAGACAGTGTTTAACTTCACTGCCACCAAACATAACACCAGAGTCCACTGCTGAATCAACTTACTCTCTGGTCGTGGGCTTCACCAGTCCAGGGTAACATTTACCAAGCCTTTGCTAACAAATGCAGATAGTGTACAGGTTAGTTAAACATCCCAGGGAACAAAAGAGGAATTCAGATTTTCCTTTCAACCTTCACCCTCTGTTTTCCTTCTTTTTTTCCATGGAGAAAATGACCATCTGTGCAAATATGTGTTGATAAACTCAGTAGTCTACATGCTTTCCTGAAGGACAACTTGCCACGACACTGCTACAGCATCATTTGGGGTAGAGAAGTCACATTATGCAGCAGGTGCCACATGTTTGAGTTTACCAATGGTTCACATTAAATCCATGGACAGATCCAACTGTTCAGCAATTCCACTGGAAGAAAGACAAACACCTTCAAGCTGGGGTTAAGAAGGATTTGTTAGCAGGACACTGGGGGGCTTTACTTACCTGTGCAAAGAAGGTGGTGACAGACAGTGAGATGATTTAGCTCCAAATGTGGCGGAAGAGATGGGCAAGGTCCTGACACTTGTGCTTGGAAGTCACCATGTCCAGGGCTACATACAGCTAGCACATGGCCGGGGAGGGCTGTTTTGCTGTGCACCCAAGCAGTGCTCACCAGCAAGTGGATGGATCTGTATTGGGCTGTGCCCATCACTACAAAGTTGGTTCTCATAAGAGGAGCTGGGGATGTCAATTGGAAAGTATTTCATTCTTGAAGTTCTCCTGTGGCAATTTTAATACAGTAATTCTGTTTAGCATCAGCCTCATAACTTGTTTTGATTATCTATGGCCTTATGGTGGTGATTTAAACCTACTGATTTATTGATTCAGTCTTAATTGGGTCCTGAAGTGGGTCATTGCATCATTCTATCTTTAATTGCTTTAATGAAAGTCTAGCAAATTAGGCTGGTAATATGAGTGCTTAGAGGGATTTTCGCCTGTTCATGCTTCTTAATGAAATCCATAAAAAGTGAAAAGGGAATGAGCTTATCCTACTGAATTGCCACTTGTATCATGGAGTCTGACTGAAACTCAGAAAATCGATCTGCAGTGGCTTGTTCTTCCTCCAAATACATGGCTCACAAAAAGAAAACTTAGCACATCAGAAAACAGAAAAAGAATGGATGGAAGAAAACAGCAAACTGTGAAACGAAAACCTGGGTTCCAGTTCCTGCCTTTGATGTTTCCTTTGACTTTGCATGCAAGTAATTTAGGAGACAACCTAAAAACCTACTTAGAACCCCAAAATGAACTTCAGCCCAATGCTACAGCACGCCCTGGGAATCCCTCCTGTTCTGGTAGCCCAAATCTCTGTGGGTTTTTAGGTCTTTTATCATGTCACAAAAAGTTTGTCTCTCTTCTTTCCCATCAGCCTGGTGCCCAGATGAACATTTTGGGCAGAGGACTCAGCAGTACCTGTGGAAAGGGTCATTTTCTCCCTCCTGTCTTCCATGACATCCTGCCCGTTGCCTGCACAGGTCCTTACAACCTCTTTCCCCACTGGATTTCCAGCAAGGCTGCTGCATCTGCAATGCATTTCCAACCCACTGGGCTAATGAGCTGTGTGCTGCCAAAGCAGCCTGTAACTTCTTAATGTCCCCCTGGTTTATGGCTGGAAATACGCTGCTTCCTCCCCCTCCTTGCTCATCAGTGAAGACCATACATTGCATCTCACTTACCCTGGCTCCTGCTGCAGAGAAGCTATCCTTACCTATCAGCAGTGCAGAGCCCCCTGCCAGCCCTGCTCATACACCCCGAAGCCTATTTCTATACAGAACACAAAGAATCTGTTTTGAAGATAAAGTTTTGAAACCAAAGAAAATCTGCAGTCAATTAAAAATGAGAATTAAGCCTAAAGCAGATGAGGAATACGAAGTTCACATCAGCTTGATCCCCAGCGTGACAATGCATTCTATTTTATCCCTTTAGTAGAGCAGGGATTTTTGTCTCTGCATGGGCTGTAATGATGGGGCTGGAAAGCTTCCACTGTCTTTAATTAAAACAGTGTGATTACTTTTTCCTTTCTCCAGCCCATTTAGCTCCTGAATCAGTGCACAGAACAAGGTACCTATCATGGCTGCTCTGAGTGCAGCCCTAACCTCGCTCCATTGACCAGGGCTGGACCTGGAACCCAGATAGCCTGTCCCTAGGCTGCCCATAGCACTAACTGTAGTGCCATGCAGTCTTAGCTGCCTCAGCGCATCTATCTGCATCTGAATTCACAATATGCATTTTAAGACAGTTGCAGGTGGTTTAAAAAGCCTCCTACCAGGTCAGACCCACCAGATCAGAACGAGATACAGTATATTTGCAAAGCCAACACAATGCATGGTCATTTAGTTTTGCCTGGAAAACAAAGTGGGCAAATTTTGTGTCCACTGCATGATGGCTTCATATTTGCTGCCTTTGTGTGATGGATTTTGTGCCTCACTCAGTGTGGTTTGGGAGCTGTGTGAACAAATTGTAGTGATAGGACAAGGAGCAATGGGTTTATAATTAAATAGGGAAATTCAAGTTTATTTATAACCTTATATCAGGTTAGATATAAAGAAGTTCTTCCCTGTGAGGGTGCTGATGCGCTGGCACAGGGTGCCCAGAGAAGCTGTGGCTGCCCCATCCCTGGCAGTGTTCAAGGCCAGGTTGGACACAGGGG
>JANHGB010052309.1:6339-33231 GCA_026283785.1 Coracopsis vasa | reverse complement strand
GCATCAGAACTTGCAGCAACAGAATTATAATAATGCTATATTAAATAATTTAGCAGCATCTGTACAATGCAGTTCCCAGGGTTTGGGGCTTATTTTGTACGTTCATTGTGATTATGGTGAACGAATATCAGAGTTTCATGGGAAAAATGCCTCCATTTCAGGAAACTAAAAGATACAGTGTCACTTTATCTATAAAGTAGCTGTTTATGCTACTTTATGCCCAGTATATAGTTTTATTTAGGTTTCTGTCAGTGTCTTCAAGTGTGCATGTTGAAGTTAATGGTTAATCTTCTGGTGAATAGAGGAGAAATCAAAATACATGTTGTGACATCCTGCTGATGTTCTGGGAAATTCTGTTGTTTCTTTTCTCCAGAGCAAACATGTCCTCCTTCGAGATCCTGGAGATGGACTTCGAGATTGACAACACCAGCAGCCTGGCAGGGGCCCAGCAAATCACCTGGCAGGTGGAATACCCTCGAGATGATTCCTTGAGCGAGCTGGTGGTCTCCGAGATCTTTGTCAGCCGGACGATGTTTGTGGGAATCGTTCCTCTTGCCATGGTAAGAACCTGCTGCTGCTGCTTCTTGCTAAATATTTCCGTTGATTCTCGTTAGTATTCAAGGGAATGTGAGCCATTTTATTATATGCTACTTCCTATGCACCTGCTGCAAGTGATTTAAATGCAAAAAATACATTTCAATAATATTTTATTTACCTGATATGCTGTAACAGCTCCTTGGAAACCATTTGAATCTTTTGTGAAAATCCTTTACTGTTTGTGGATTATTGGCCTGGTACAGGGTAATAGCTCCTCTGGAGCCATTGTCTTCTGGTGTATTAATGTGACTGCCATGCATGTGCTCTAAGGGTAAATGTTGCAATTAGTTGGGACGTTTTCAGTGAAATAAATTGGCATGCATGTGTGGGAAACTTCATTGCTAAACCAAACAACTGGACTGTTTTCTGCTTTGCTTTTCCCCAAAGAGCCACACAGCCTAGTGAGCTGCAAAGTGTCAGTTTGACAAAAGGTCCGTTTGGAGTTACAGAGAAAGGACAAAATCCTTTGTGAAGAAGAAGGTGTTGGCCATGTTTTCCAGGCAGGGTTTAAGGTGTACGTGTGCAGAAAGCTTGAAGCTGATGGTTTATTTAAAAAATGCAAATATTTCCTTCTAAAAATCAACTGCACCTCTTTTGGGAGGGACCTTTGGCCTGCATTTGGGTCTGATGGACTTTTTAGTACTAGTGCTTTAAGCTTACACATGACCAGTTATTTCAGTGGTGATATTCTGCTGTAAAACCATAGAGACAGCCAAAGAACCTGGATGTTACACCAGTTCTTTCAGGGACACTCTGGTAATATCTCACTTTCTCACAAACATTTGCCCTTCCTTTCTGAGTCAGTCTGTGCTGGTTTTCTTTCTATTCCACCATATAACCAACAAATACTGGTGAGTTCCTCTGCGTGGCTATTAGCTTCTCCTACTAGGACAGAAGCAAGGAAAAATGCTTGTGAAGGCTACACTTACTGGCAGCCCTGATGATAGTCTATAGAGAATTCTCCTCTAGTCCTTTCTTTTGAAGCATGTAGGAGATGAAACAAAACTCTGCTTGTGTGGATGAAATTATCAAGTAGGAATGGTGAATCAGATGTTAGAAAGACAGAATATGGTGCATGAACAGACTTGCACATAGCATTGCCGATTTCAAATGGACAGTCTAGAGTTTGTGTTGTGCGGAGCGCCACAGATAGAAAAGAAAATCCAACCCAAAAGCCCATTGTGGATGTTGGATGTTGGATCAGAGCTTTGCTGCTGTCTCTGCCAGGGCTTCATTTCATCTCTTTGCAGTTATGACAGATGTTGGCCACTTCAGCTGTCTCTAGATGTCCTTGGACAAAATCTGAGGCTGAACTTGAATTGAAAGTGGAGCTAATCTAATCTCCAATACTTTGTCATTTTAAACTAACCATTGAGTAAAGGAAAAAGATTTTTTTGTGAATTCATGACCTTAATCCTTAAATGGGGGTCTCATGGGCTTTTTTTCGCGTGTATGTGTCCTTGGCTGGCTCAGACCAAGGCTGATAGGAAGATTGATGACAGCAGTGCGAGGAACAAGAGTTTTTTGTTCCCCTATGTTTGCCATTTTGCTGTGCTGCTCCATTTAACAGTCACTAACTGGTGCAGGTTCTGGCACTGCATTGCCTGGGCAGGAGCAGAAACACGTTCCCAAGGGCCAGAATTCCTGACTAGACTAAGTGCATTTTAATGTTCATTCCTCTTCAAGATCTGCCTGACTCCTTGGTAAGGCTGTCTCCCTCTGAGGGCAGGTGGTATCTGTAAAGGAGAGTTTTGTCAGCTCCTGGACCCTGGTCCCCCACAAGGGTCAGAAACGTGTGTGTTTCCATGCCTTTGTGTTGCATAGAACATAAATTCCTTGCTGTTCCTTTTCACTATACTGACTCTTTCATTGTAAACATTGAATATTTATAGATGAAAACATAAGAGTTCCTTGGAGAGTTTAAGGTTTGAGCAAAACATTTAGTCCTTGATTTGCAGGAGTGAAGGTTTTGATGGGTTGTCAGAACCTTGTGATGTTTTAGTGGTAATGACACCAGCATTTGCATGGAGAAGTGCAGCTTGGTGTCATGGAGAGGGAAAATTTCTTTCCAGGAAGAAGACTGAGTCAGATCCAGTAAGAGCTTAGCAGAGGAGAAGTTAGCTGTGAAATCCTGCGCAACAAAAGTGGACTTTAATGTGTGGCTCTCTTTCTATAGGCCACTTTAGTTCTGCTTATAAAAAGACATCCTCCTCCATGTGGTTTGGAATATTGCTGTTGGTTGGGACAGCTGGTCATGAGTTTAACTTTGTTTTCCATGCTACTTTCTTAAACAGGAGAAAATGGAATGAGCCCCCAGATAGTTTATTCTGTCACTGCATTGTGGTGACTCTGGAGATAGTGGTGGGGGTATTTTTTCTCATACCTAATTTGCCTTTTTGCATAGATAAAGATACGGGAGACTGCATGGTAACCTTTTAATAATAGCCTGATGAAAAGAGCTGTTTTTTTGCTTTAGTGAGTTTATGAAGCCCTTAACATCAAATCTCAGATTCTTAACAGGTACATTTGGCAGCAAGCTTGAAAGGCATTTTTTTGGGTGTTTTGCTTGTGGGTTTTTCTAAGTGGAAGATACTGTTGATTTTTGCACATTATGTAGCAAAAAATAGTTCCATATTAGCAGACAGTCTTGCTGTAATGAATTGATATTGCGAATTATTTCTGGCTAGTCCTTTGGTATCAAATGAGCAGTGCATTAATAAACACTGTTTGGGGATGCACAGAAGGAAGGAGGGCCAGGGAGAGTTTAGACCAGGGTAGCACCCATCAGCTGTGCTCTGTGCCTGCTCTCAGCCCACTCCTGAGGTGAGGTTATGTGACACAACTCAGTGAAGGAACATCGTGATAAACTGCAGTGCCTGTATGCTGTGACCAAAGAGGAGCAGAGATACTTAAGCCTTGATAGAGACATTAGGAAGTAACTGGAAACTCATCAGCTTATGAGGAAAGTAGAAGTCGTCAGTGTAGCAAACCCAACTGTTCTTCTTTCAGTATGGTTACTGTAAAAATACTTGGAGGACTTAAAATTCAATCTTGGAATATTGAGAATGCCTTCCAAACTATCCCTTTTAATTTGAATGATCTTCTATATAATAAATTTCAGCATCATTTATGGCCAAATTCAGTGCATTTAGCATACAAAAGAGTTAAACATTTGCACTAATGAGAGAAATTAAAACAAAATGCCATGTTGAAAGAGAGCCTGCTTTCTGCATCATCTGACAGTGCTCCCCAAATCCTTGAGCTCCTTGTAATTGAAACATCCAGTTTCAGCAACTGCACAGGGCCAGTTAGGGATTTCCAAGGGAAGTACATCCAGATGGGAACAGCACAGTCCAGTAATTCAGGATTTGCTTTCTGAAGTCTTCTTTCTCCTCCTGGGTGAGCAATGCAGACTCTGTGTACAGAGATGGTGGCATGGGAACACAGACCATCCCTAGCTGACATGACAAAGAGAAAATACCGAGAGGGGTGATCACAGTTGTGTGCAGGCTGCACCCCTTAGGAGGTGGTTTGGATGACAGCTTGATAATCCCAGTGCTGCTGTTAAGGGTTGGCTTTTGTGGACTTGTTCTTATGGCTCTGCCTTTAAATCATACGTCTGCTGAGAGCCTTCAGTCCTATAGCACTTATTATAGAGGAACATAGTGGAGAATGTTCTCTTTCAGCTATGCTGTCATTTCCATCATTTTCAGCTGCTGAAGAGTGTGGAAATGACCCGTTCTGTGTGTGTACAGCCAAAGTTATGCAGGAAAACACATTCAGTTTTACTTGGGGAACGTTTCGAGACATGAAAGGACATAAGAGGATAGGCTGTATCTTTCAGCCTGTGTCCACCCTCCAAAAAAAACCCAACCAGTTTTTGTTCGTGGCCTTATTTCTGTTCAGCAGGTGAGTAGAGCGCCAGTTCAGAATCAACCCAGAGCGCAAAGTGCTGATGTCTCACTGGCACCATTTCCATCGTCACGTAGGATCTGATCCCAGATGGTATTGCTGTGTGCATTTTATACCGCTTTAGAAACAGATTGTTTATTTTATCTAGTGTTCAATGTGACTTATGCTGGGATGATCAGACAGGATTCTGGGCCTCACATACCTATCCTACCTAGCCTTTGGTTTAGATACTAACTGATCTCCAGAGTGCTTATACCAGTAGTCGGTGTGTAGTTCCTGGAAGGTTTTGTTTCTGTAGATAAGACTAGATCATGAAATTCACCGTTTCTGGCCATGAAAATTGGATATATGAATAGTTGTCCTCTTGTAGAGCTGTAGAGGTATAAAAATACATGTATCGAGACAAGCTGTCATAAGATACCCAGATATAGGTAGGGATGATACATGATTCTGTCTTAGTTACTTTATTCCAGACTGCTTTAGAAATGGTCAGTGAAGTTTTAGGTTGTTTCGACAGCAGGCTGAGAAAACACAGAGCTCAAAATGTAGCAGACTGCTGTTTAACCCCAGAAGCTGTGCACCTGGGTTCCTGGTAAGAGGGAGAGTGGACTTGAGAGGGAATGAAAACCGTCTCTGTGTGTATGCCTCTATAAGTCTTTGCAAGTCATTCTGAATTCATTTTCTGTGAACTGTGGCACATAAAATATGTGAAGATGCATTATTCTGTAACTGCCAGAGCATTTTCTCATAGCTAAAAGGGATTGGACGGGCCTGCTTAGGTAGGGAAAAGAAATAAATGCTAATTCCTAAAACTCCATGCAAATTAACAAATTATTCTTTCCTTAAGTACTCTATTATTATCTAGTATTTATGAAGTGTTTTATATTTTCAGAACACTTTACAGGAATTAATTAATCAGACCTGAATAAACTGAGCTTGATGAGAATGGAAAATTAAATGGAGATTAAGTTCCTCTTACTTAGTTTTACCTGTTTCTGAATGGTTTGTAAGTCACTTTTCGTATTCCTAAAGGTACTTTTTAAAACACTTAAAAAAAAATCCTACAATGCTGTGCTTATTATCTCTAAAACCTGTTTTGGTTAGAAAAGTGGTAGGATTTATAGCATCAAGAACTAATGACAGCACAGATGAGTGGCTTTTAAGAATGTAAATGCTGTTTTATCACCTAAAGCTGTGCATAACTGTTTAAGCTGATTTAATTCAGGTAAAAATGCATGGATGGGAGGTTTGCTCCCTTAATTTGAATCCTATTTAGAAATCGGAATATTTGGCTCCTGGAGGTTTATTCAGAGGGGAGTGGAAGGAATATTTAGTTTTATCTCAGGTTTTATCATACGCTTTTAAGAGTAAAGAACTATTGAGAGACTTTACCTATAGAAAATGAATGAGACTGATCACCACACTGAGGTGGCTGGTTCGGCATTGCAGGATTCTAGCTTGAGTGTTACTGCATTGTCCTCTTGCAAGATACGATGTCCCTAAACACCTTTGAGGATCCAGGCCTGGCTATTCAGTTTAATGTTCCACGTGCCACTGGATGTCAGATGAAAATGTCAGCTGCTTCTTTCTGTGAGGCTTGTTTTCTTTTTGACATTAAATGTCTCTAGTAATTGATTCTTTCAACATCTGGTCTACAGATCAACCTGTGGAACTAATGTCCAAAAAGTAGAAAAGTGATCTATTCTCATCATATTGAGTACAGTAACAGATCAAGGTGAGGAAGTGGAACACAACCACATCTGAAGTTCTTTGTGGCTCCACTGTTACTGAATATCAAGAACAGACTCTGCCGTCTGATATTACAGTTACTGACTATAAACACTGCAGGTGATTATTTTCAAGTAAGTTTTATGGCAGTGAAGTAGGATGCGAGTTGTGAATCTGGTTGATGTTTAGTGCATCACAAGGGGTGTTTTAGGCATCCAGCAGATCTGTCAGAACATTGTGAAGCTGGATCTAAGCTAGGTGCCGTGGTATGTCTTAATGTAATAATCTTGTGATATAGTAATCTTGCAAAGTGGAATTGTGTGTCCTGCTAATTACAGAAATTGATACCACAGACTAATCTGTTCTATCCACTGGTGATACAATTCCCACAGTTATAGCTCTTGGTCTAAATAGGTACAACCTGCAATTTCCATAGTTACGGCAAATAGCAAGGTAGTCGGTGGAGTCTGACACTCCTGGGGTGCAGGAAACAAACACTGCAACAGCTTTGAGCCTGTCATCCAGGTTTCTGTCACAGATAAATGTGGTTGGATTAATCTCTTACCTAACTAACAGTTGGGGGAAAATGAAAAAATAGGAAAAATCCAGGTCTTCTAGAGAGTTTCTAGGCAACCAGGAACTTAGTCAAAGTAAAGAACAAGACATTGAAGAAATGTCTTTTAACTGCTTATTATAAGGAGGCATCAGCTAAGGCTGAGGGCTTGAGGAACAATAAGTTTAATAATAGATGAATATCTAGCATTCTCTTCTTATCTAGGAAAATGATGGCTTGGTCTGTGACTGGCAGCACGGGTGTTTTAGATATATGTGTTACAGATCCTTTCTTGTATAGTAATAGAATTGTAATTCCCAGACTGTCATTATTCTAAAGTGTTTTTCAAATGCAACAACCTATATTTCACCACTGTTCTCAGCCCCTCAGCCTGAAATATTTCTGTATATCCTACAAGTATTTAATCTGTGTCTTCAGAAATCTTGTCTCCTCCCCAAAAATGTAAGCTATTGCTTGACTAATAGTTTACTAATGTTGTGAATCACTCAGAACCACAGATGGCTGTATATACTCCAGTGAGGTTTCTTTTAAATGGGAGGCTGAATAATAGCATCTCCAGTTGCTGCTAACAAATGTACTGACAAGAATGCCTGGAAAAATCATCCTTAAAGATGCCCATTTCTATGAGTCAGGCTGAAAGGGGATTGCTGAGTGCAACACTTTGCTTATTTGTTTTAGAGAAAGCAGGAGCATGGGGTGAATGCTTGGAGGTTTGTTATTTGGGTTCTGTAGTTGTTGGTTTTGGGTTTAATGTACTGCTAGCTTTGGCTGTTGACTCTCCAGTGAGGAGTAGGAGAGGAAATGCAGCTTGGGACGAATGCCACCAAATCCCCATGTGTAGAAGAGATGGCATGGCCACCTCCATTCATGGAGAGCTCACCGCTGTCACATCCAGCCACATCCAGCCGTGGTCTGCAGCGATCCTCCATGCTGAGTGAAGTCTGTGAGACCCTCTAGTCAAATAAGCAGCCATTCTAAAGCTTACAAATCATGTTCAAGGCCAGGTTGGACAGAGCCTTGAGTGACATGGTCTAGGATGAGGCATCCCTGCCCATGGCAGGGGGTTGGACCTAGATGATCTTAAGGCCCTTTCCAACCCTAAACATTCTCTTGATTCTATGTTTCCTGGTATTACTTCTGTTGTTTTGTAGCTTCGGCCTATGAGTCAGCTGAGATGATGTCCTGTTCTGTTATTCAAATTTGGCTGTGGCTTTCGTTCATGATAGTTCTTGTGCCCTTCTTTGGGGAAAAGGTTTCTTCTGTGCATTCATTTCAATTCAGTACAAGTTAAAAGATGTCTGAAGTAATGTGAATTTGAGTGTCTGTGTTCCTACGCAGAACACTGCTGCATCCAGCTATCAAAAAGGGAGTGTTTAAAGATAAAGCCCCCAAACCTTAAAGAATTTATTTTTCCTAATGTCATGAGAGCTTCTATTCAGACAGCAATTAAAGGAGCACATTCATGCCAAGATGGAAGTTGACCCAGACTTAGGAAGAAGCTTACCTTCACCTTCAGCTGAAATATGAAAATGTCAAGCTTTAGCAGCCTCTTTCCTTTGCACTCTCTGGGGTCACCTATAGAACCCCAGAACACTTAATCCTGGAGTGTCAAAAATGCCAGAATAAGATCAGTCATTTCTACTAAACCCAGATGATTTACATACTTTTTAGAGGTTATCTAGGATGTATTCAAATGCAAAATGTCCCATATGTGTTTATCCATTGCTCTTAATGCATATTTTTTACTTGAAATAATTTTAGCCTTTGGCCTTCCAGCTCCCTGGAAATTATACAGCACATCTTTACTTTATGTGCAGAGTGAACTGCACAGAAAATGATTTTGTCATTCACAAAATTCACCATTTCATGGCAAAACTATTTAAAGTAAACTCAATGTAGAATAGTTTTTCATCCCAGAAATATTAGGGATTATCAGGATTTTTTTCAATAAAACTGGAATCTATAACTCTCAGATCATGAATTTCAGTGTGAATTTTAACAATAATTAACGGGAGCAGGATTGAAGCCTTGAGCTTCCCTAAACCCCACACTGGAAGGACTGATTTTAAATTCAGAGCAAATTAACTGCTGTGGGGAGAGTACAGAATAAGAAAAAGGAAATTTTTCTTTTGTATTACTGTATTTCCTATGCCCATAGCGAGTGTTTTATGTCTCTAGCACAGATAGTATCTTCTGCAATTATTGCCATCTTCAGATTAATTGTCATAGGGAATTAAATGGGTTTGGTTTGTAAAGCTGTTCTGACAACCACAGGATGAATTTTATGGGGAAGAATGAGATTTTAAAGGATTTCTTGAAACATATCAGCCAAAATACAAACCACTGAAGACTTTATTAAAGTTTGATCCATGTGAAGATGTTGACTGAAATACACTGGAAGAGGAATGTGTGGGGAGGGTGTGACATGGGAAGTGCCCTTATGGGCTTGTTCTGACTGAATAAAGCCAGGAGATGACAACATGCCTGTGAAGAGACATTCAGAAAAGCTACTGTGGATTGATCAAAGCTGTTTAACAGAGGAAAAGACATTTTTCCTTGTAGAACTGAGGCTTTTGATTAAACTTGATTAAATAATGTGCTAATGGTCAATTTTGAAAATAGCCTTTCTTTTTCCTTAAGCGAAACTGCCCCATTCTGGATATAGCAGAATAAGACCATTTGATAATGTCAACCTTCTTTCTCAGTGTTCTTCTGAAAACGAAATTCCAGCCAAATCTCCTTAATTTCATTAAGTGTTTGTGTTTTAACTGGACTCTGTTTTCCAAAGGATACCACATTTTTTCTCTTTCAGTCTCATTCTGGGCATCTGAACTAGGTTTTGGAATTGCTCAGTGTGAACCATTATCCCTATTTTCCCTCTGCTGAGTTAAACATACTCTGCCATTTAATTTTGAGAGTAAAAAAGAAAGAGAGAAACCAGAAGAAAATGTGCTATTGGTGGGACAAAAATAATGGCATTTTGAGTGTTTCCGTGAAAGCAATGTAACATGACAAATTTTAAGAAGCTCTGTGAATACCATTAATATTTATGATGCACTCAAGAAAACAGCTATTGTGTGCCACATCCATCACAGATAAGAATTGTATTCAACTCTGTTGGATGATAAACATTTAATGACAATAGCTAGAGATTATGAGGGATTTCATACTCATGTTTTATGCCTGCTTGAGTAAAAGCATCACTATGAACCAATAATTTTCTTTCATGAAATTAGATACACTTGCTGATAGTTGTTACAACCAGAGTCCAAAACATTAATGAATATGCAGGGAGTGCTGATGCCAAGTGCTTCAGAGATCCTGTTGCAAGCTACTCAGGATCAAGTCCTAAAGACAGTGTTTCCCACTAATCCTCCTCTTGGAAATCACTCCGCAGCTTACCAAAGTGCAGTGATTTGACCACATATTGCTAGTTGTTTGCTGTTTGGATGAATGCTAATGATTACCCCATGAAATGAAGGCTGTTCCAGCATAAGCAAGCGGGCTTTTCTATCCCACATATCTCTTAAAAAAAATTCCATCTCTCCACTACCAGGAATGGGTCAGGATTGCCTGTGCCGTGGGAATGTCTGCTCAGAGCCCACACCAGCATCTGTCTTTAGATAATGTACACATTAATGTCCTAAGTCTGGCATTGCTTTTCTTCATTGTCATAGCTGTAAAATACATTGTTGGAACTAATTTATGATCATCCAGGCAAGCAACTGCTGGGAAGAGATAAAGGGGACATCTCTCCCCACTCTTGCTCTTAAGCGCTGCCCGTCTGTTCCCTGTGCCATGCGGCCTGGCAAGCTGCATTGCCTCAGCCTCCCTGGCTCCTGGTCGATGCTGTCTTTGCTCCTGTGATTAATCCCTTTGACACAGAAGTTGTGTGCATTGCCACTTCCATGTTCTTCCTGCTCTGCCGCCTTGTTTAAAGTGTAATGCTCTGCTGACACTTCTTTCTGAAGATCAGACTAATGATGCCTGAGTTCAGGCATCTGTGGCCAGATGTTTATAAAAAAGCTGTACTTGGGAGAGTTAACATTGCTGCCCATGTATCAAAGGTAGGAGGACATCCAGGTATTCTTGCAGCCAGAGTGATCTGGGTTCGCTTTGATCCATGTGGAGAGTTACTCTTCTTAGAAAACCCTCTCCAGCCACTAAATTCGTGTTAGAAGTAAGTGGTTCCAATAATAAATGTGCTGAGGAAATGCTAAGAGGTGCTCTACTGCTGAGCTGGTACAACTGGGCTGCCTCCAGAGGGCTATTTGGTTACCTCTGTTCCTTTAGGTTTGCTTTTTCTATCCTTATGAAAAATCTGCCTTGGGAATTTTGGTGCAAGCTGATGGAGGGATCCTTTGACAGACCAGCAAGAGTGGTAGGACCTCCTGCGGGCCAGGAATAAGGGCACAGCGAACCTCTTGGCAGAGGGATTGCAAGAGGGATGGGCTGAGCCAACCTGAAGTGATTCTGTGAGCGGTACAGACCATTAACGGGACCCAGACCAGGGAAACTCACTGTGCTGGAGGGAGCTACAAAGCTTTTGCTTTAAGCACTTAAAATGATACTCTTCTTGTTCCTTAACAATTACCCAGTAATTTGGCTGATGTGTAATTTTTTCGCGTGTACTCATTTTGGTTTCATTGCCAATTAACTGAGCATTCCAGGCTTGGTCTACAGCTGATTGGCCACTGATTTGAACTAAAGCCCTCATCAAAGGGCATCATTTGTTAAACAGAGAAGAAATCGCAGAGATACTGAAATTACTGTTAATTAAATCAGCACACGAATATAATGGGCACACGTGAACAAAATGCTGTTTGTTTTTGAGCTGTTCTGTTAGCTGGAGAGGAAGTCTTACTAGGACTATTTAATTGTCAGCTTGTATTTCTAAGATGTACAGCGAGCCGAATCCCTTCTGCATGAATTAATTTTGTATTGTGTATACATGTATGAGTGATACATATAGTTTTTAGCTTACACAAACAGACCATGTTCTTGCCAAACAAATGCTGTATTATATTTCCTAAGTACATGTTGCACTGAAAGCTTTTCTTTGTAAACGGTTATTTGTATTTAACACAACTCTTGCTCAAAGCTGGCATTGACCTTAATGTAGTTACTTCTGATATACATGGCCCTAATATCAATTAGGCCTAGGAATTATTTTATATGTAATTTCTATTTTTTAATTCATTTAAATAGCATCATAAAGGTGGAGCAGAGCAGCAATCAGAGAGCTTTAAAAGTTGTAATGTAGCCTATTGTGTATAAAGAAATTTCATCCAAAGGTGCCTCAGCTTTACTGAAAGTGTTAAGCTACATCTTTATTAAGATAATCAAGATACTCTAATGTGGTGCTTTGGGACAGCCTTGTAATATTCTGAGTTGGCCAATTCGGAAGCTCTTGAATGAGCAGTTTCACAGCTCTGCCTCCTGTGGAGCTGGAAGGCAAAACTGCATTTGTACTCGTTGGCGCTTGTCTGTGAGCTCTTACAAGACCAGTCGGAGGCAGAGGGCAACACTCCCTCATAGGGATGGCAGGAATGAGGGCATCAGCATTGATGAGGGCAGAGAGGAGCAGGCATTTTGCAAATTCCAGGTTATTTGAGGGGCAATAAATGCACTCCCTGATGTGGCCGGGGGAGGAAATGGATCCAGCGAGTTTCAAGGAATAAAATGCTGGCATCACGCTGAAATTTGTGATCAAGAACAGTGAGAAGCTAACTGAATTTTGCATAATCTTTGGGCTCTTCTAATTCTAGGTTGGTAAATGCATTGAAATGACAATGACTCTTGTCATTCCAGTTTGCTTTCCACCGCTACTGGGAATAGCACTGCCCAAAACCTCAGTGCCGTGGCATGACTGCTGTACTGGAGCTTGGGAGAGAGCCCAAATCTATTCAATTCCTGCAGAAGAAGAACCTTGCCCTGACTTCCACACTGAGCACAGCCAGTATTTGCTGTTGCTGTTTGTGCAGTCTCCCAGTAGTGTTGTAGTAAAGAGTAGGAGGAAAAAGGCAAAAGAATGTAATTCAAAAATCACACTTCATTCATCCCCATTCCTGCCCATGTCCTTTTTCTTCGTGTTGTTTCCTTGTGATCAGGAGCAAGCTAATTCCCATAGCATTGGCTTGGCTCTGCAAAACAGGAGACACAAGAATTGAGGTTTTTATAGGCAGAAATTGCAGTGCTCTTTGGACAGTTGCAGCATTCTGGTGTGCCAAGCATGGATTAACAGGCTTGATGTTGCTAGAGATTTAAGTGACAAACAGAGTATTTGATCTCTGTCTCATTAATGTGTCATTTGTTCCTTAGAGGATGGATGTCAAAATGCGTTTGATCTGCTGCAGAGTTAAAAACACTCATTGTTTTAGCTTCCATTTTGTAGCTCACCTAATGAAGAGCAAATTTCAAAGGAAAAAATATGCTATTAAATTCTGTGTTAGAACAGGGGCTGTAATGGTTGGAGCTGTGATGGAGCTTTTTGCCTCTGGATTGCCAGCTGAAATCTAACTTCACTGATAGAAATGTTTGCCATATAATATTATCTAGTTTCTAGGCACCAGCAATAAATGTTAAAAGTGTAACTCCTATGGTCTTACGAAGTGGGATAGCCCTATGACTGTGAAGTGCTGAAAGTTGTGTTCATGGAATTTGAGATGAGATTTTTCAAGAGCATCTCATGGCTGGACTACTGGAAGTTATTAAGACCCAAGGAGTTACAGATAGTCACTTCATGGGATTTTTAAATGGACCTTGCTGTTTAGCTCTTTTAAATACCTCTTTGCAAATCGTGGCTCTTAAAGATGCTAAAGGGTATTTTCAGTGTACTTCCAGTGAATTGTGTGTGTCTGAGTGTAAGGATGGGGCACGGGGATGAGCAGAACCTCAGCTGCCTGGGGTATCATGAGTGAACCACAAGTTAAATTAGTTTTGTTTGGTGGGAAAATATTCAGGTTAAGAATTAATTCACAGAAAGTAATTCCAATAAATGAGCACATTTTCAAGTTTTCCATGGTCAGTTCAAATAGAGGAAAAGGAGTGCAAAATTCATTAAATAAATTATTCATTCTGTTCACTCAGCTATAGCTAACAGTGAATTGTCTAGACAGTAATTACTAATTTTTAACCTATGCATGTTCACATAACACTGTTGTGTGAATAGGTTCCGTATACAGCACCTTGAGATAATAGTAATGGATGTAAGTCAACTAGCAGGTGATTTTAATTGGGAAATTATATTGGCTTTTGCTATTGAACTTCCAAAAAACATTGCATAAATATTGAATCTTCTTAATATTTTTCTCCAGTTGAAAATGCAGGCACACGGAGTTCTGTGCTAATTTAATCAGTGCATAAGCAAACATTTTATTTATTTATTAATTCTGCTGTAAAATTCTCTAAAACCCCATTAAATTCAGAATAGAGCAAGAATCTACAAGGAGTCAGATGCAATAACAACGTTTCCAATTTCAGTGGTGATTTTCCCCTAACTACTTTGTACAGCTCCTTAAGGAGGGCTCACATCTATCTGTCTCAGTTTACTGGTGTGCTGTAACACACTCCTGATGGCATAAGCAACAGAAACCTTAGTTCTTCCCCTTTATTGCTATGGCGAAATAATCAAGATTTTCAGGGATTCCCTTAATGGCCTAGGTGGTGCAAGTCCTCTGCAGTGAGGGATCTCACCTCTTGCTTAGTTACTAGCTGCTGCGGGATGTGGGTGCTGGGGTTTGTGTGGTGGAGCTGGTCCTCGAAAATGGACCTCAGGACATCTCACAAGTTGGTACCTGGCCATGGCTGTTGTCCTGCAGCTCTGTCAGCACTCAGCAGTGACACAGATCTGTGCTACTGATCATCAGCTTTTGGGATGAGACATGAGGAGAGCAAGTTTCTATATTCCTTTGACTTTTTGCAGAAATCTCTATTATTGTGACAGGGAATCAGAGAAGAGTTGGATTGAAACTGAAGCAGAAAATCATCATCTGGAATAGATTTGTTATTGAAAGGTGTTGCCTCATGCAGTAATTGCAAGTTCGTAATTTTGTAGTGCTCAGCTGCTCTGAATTGATCAGAAACTGTCACTTATAAAGGTCCTCCATTTCATTTAGGGTAATGTGCTTTAAGAGAAAAATAGCAGGAAACCCATGCAAATGATTGGAAATGATGCAAAAACTAGGACATGGCGAAAGAATATTTGCATGAGGTTTTGGGTTTGCGTGTGTCAATTTAACCTACATTCTTTGGGGTTTGACTTAGTGCATTAAAAGCTAACCATGTGTAGCTCCCATTAACCCTGCTAAGAGCTCTGATTCTAACTTCCTGTGTACTTAATGTTATCTTAATGCAATTTGATTTGATATTTAATTGCAGTAATTTAATTAATGGTTCTGTAAATAAAAAGACTAAGTTGTGCCCTCCTACACATGCAGATATGCACAGCAAGCAGCTCTAGTGGCTTCTGAGAGGCTTAAATTTATGTGGTTTAGAGCAGAATTTAACCCTAAGGATGTGTGATAAAATGCCCAAATCCCAGACTAACACTGTAATGGTGTTTGCATTGGAAATGTTACAGTATTAGTTCATGCTTACAGGTGGAGAGTGGCATTTAGAAAACAAACCTACAGATTTCTCCTTTATCCTTGTCAACAGTGATAAGTCACAGAATTGCTTCTGTGTGTGACAGGATTCCATTTAAAATAGTTTACAAAGACTTAGTTATTAATAAAACTTATTAATTGGATAACCTGCTATTAACATTACTACAGAATCCCATTGGCCCATTGGGTTACTTGCAAGTCAGAGCTTACAGGTATTTGTAAGTCTTCTGTTGGTGTGCCTGTAACCTTTTCTAACATGCTGCTCATGTCTGTTGCACACTTAGAATGCGTATTAAATATCCATTAGTCTCCCTTATAAACCATTTATAAATAGAAGCATGTAATAGAAAATGTAACCAAAATCATTAAGGCTACATGGTGTGCAAGTTAATAGTGGCAATCTTGAAAAGTTAGGGAGTGCATTAATTAAGGGAATTGTATTCATAAAGGAGTTTCTTAGCACAAGAGAGTGGGGCTCCCACTGAAGTCAGGGATCTTCCATAACATCTACTGAAGATTTAGTTATTTTTTTAAATCTACTTATAAACAAGAGCTGACATAATGCAACTTCAGCTCTACCAAGGAAGATGAATTCTTTTTCCATGTTTTTTGGGTAGAGTAGATCTATGTAAACTACAGCTCCAAATACTTCTACAAAGAAAGAGGAACATCATGTATCCATGTATGGAGAAAGTCCAGTTTCCCTGCTGTTGCTGCTGTGAAATGCATAGGTATTCTGCTGATGTTAATGGACTTCTAATGTATTCTCTATAAAATCAATAGCAAGCAGTTGTTTCTACATCAGCCCCTAAACTGATCTGAATTCAGCATAAGCAGTGCCCCACTTCAGCATGATTGCCCACTGGTAAGCTTGGGGGTAAATCACATTTGTGTTCCTTCAAATCCATACCTGGTGTAAGTGGAATCTGAGTAAGACCTTTTGCCTGACTTTCCCTTGCCCTGCGTTTGCGTTACCATTTAACTGAGTATTATTGCAAGCACCCCCGAGGTACTTTAGAAGTAGGTTTTATTTTGGAAATGACACTTGACCCTTAAGGATAGACCAGATTTGTGTATACCACCATTCCGCTGTGATTAACAGGATATTTAAATAGGCAAGAGCCAACTCTGGTCCGAAGTCTGATGTACTCTGAAAACCGACAAAGCAGTGTGGGAATGACAAGTACAAAACCCCAGGCAATAATGGCAATCAGCAGGCCTTTTTGTTATGCAAAGGAAAAAGAATCAGATAGATGGCAACAACAATAACAATGATTCAAAGCCCTTTCTTTCAAAACATCTCTTGCAATTTCCAGCTGCCTCCCTTCTTTGTCACATCTCACTTCTCAGATAAACAACACAATTGGTCAGACTAGTACTTTGCCTTTGCTGTTTTCACTCCTTACTCACTGTCTGTACCTGACTCCCAGCTCTTAAGAGCCCAACAATTAAGCGAATTCCAAAGAGGATTACAATTGAGAATCAGAGGATATAAATGTGATTTAGCACGGAGTGCTGAGCATGACAAATCATTTTTGTGCCTAGGCCTTACTTGTTCTGAAATGAGTTTCATTTGGAAACACAGAACAGATGCAGCCGTGTTCCAGTGCCAAGTGTCAGCCGTGCAGCTTCTGGAGATTGGCTTTTGCAAGGCTTACTGAGGCTGATATCTCTCCTTAAGATCTAAGGGCCACCATTTTTGTGGTTGTTTAGTTTGGAGAAGAGAAGGCTCCTGGGAGGGACCTAATCGCCCTCTACAGCTACCTGAAAGGAGATTGTAGCAAGGTGGGAGTTGGTCTCTTCTCCCAAGTAACAGATGATAGGACAAGAGGAAATGGCCTCAAGCTCTGCCAGGGGATGTTTAGATTGGATATTAGGAAAGATTTCTTCACTGAAAGTGTGGTCAGGCATTGGAACAGGCTGCCCAGGGAAGTGGTGGAATCACCATCCCTGAAAGCATTCAAAAAACATGTAGATGAGGTGCTTAGTGACATGGTTTAGTTGTGGTCTTTGCAGTGCTGAGGTAACAGTTGGACTTGATGATCTTAAACGTATTTTCCAACCTAGCTGATACTATGATTCTATGAAATACAGAGACACGCATGTACAAACCAACCTCCCAGGTTATTACCTTCTCTTTGGAAGAGCTTGGCTGAAAGCATTGCGTTGTAGAAGGAAAGCCCAAGGATGTTGTGAGGTGGGCTCAGGATTCCTCATCTATCTGGCTAGAAGAAAAGGGAGATCTTCATGCCAGAAGTTTCCAAAGCATGTGGTTTAGGTGTACAGTGGAAGGGAAACACTTCTTGAATGTTTTCCTCCTGTGAGTTACTCTGTGAGATGTTTCTCTTAGGCTTTCACTACTACAGAAGCTGGCTAGCGTTTCATTGATAAATGAAAGATCTCTCACATCAGAAAAGAATATTAATAGCATGCACGTGTGTGTTTGCATGTGTCTGTGTATTGAGTTGCCTTGGAAACAAGAGGAGAGAGCGCCATGAACCAGAACATGCTTTCCATTTAAAGAACACTTGTGCTATTGTAAAACTACATACAAAAAAAATCACATTCATTCATCCGTTCTGCAGGCATCTTACTACAGCCGGCCACATGCAGTGTGAGTGTGTGAATGCTATGTAAAGGTGACAGAAAGCCACTTGACTTTGCTTCTGAGCATACTGTTGAACAAATGAGTTGACATTGGTGAAGTTGTTAATAATGTGGGGAAAAAATGTATGTAAATTACTAAAAAAAATTGGCAGTGCTCCAGGTGTGCATTAAAGTCACTAAGTTATAATATAGACCTGGAGTATTCACGCTGCAAAACACAGCGTCCAATTTTACCTTACATATAAGAACAGCTGGTTTAGCATATTGGCCTCAAAGACGGTATGTTGAAACAGCTGTCCAAGTGTTCTGAAGGTTAATCTACTCAATTAATCATTGTGTATTTTTCTCCATTTATTATAATGTTTGTACCATTCCTTATGAGTATGTGAACAAAATATTGAATATAAAGTTTTAGTCATCAGTGAAATGCGTATCAGAATAGCTTGCGTGAGAAGAAAATCTATCTTCAAAGTGACACTGGGTCTCGGAGAGATAAACAGGTTGTCAGTACAGATGCTGATCTTAGCAGCCAAATTATGATGGTTTTTTAAGCATAAATTTCAGAGGAGAATCAGTAGCAAGATTGGTCTGTGAGGCACAAAAAGGCTGGACTTTTGCATGAAGTTCTGTGAAATAAGTGAATAAGGACATTCTCTGTTGGGTGGTGTTTCCAAGTCACCTAGGAGCTTCGAACTTGAGTAACTTGTAAGCTGCAGTTTCAGGTGGTCTAAACCAAAACAGCAAAACCATTTTGGCCTTTGGTCTCTGACAAGGAGCTGAGGGCTGTCAGTGTGGGGATATGTGGCAGCTGGAGTTGTCTTGCCCTGCTGCACTTGGAGGTGTGATGATCAGGGTTGGGTACAAAGCAACATGGTGCTTTCCTCATTGCCCTGAGCCCCTTGGAGCAGCTGGAAGTCACACATCGCCCCCCTTTATGTGGTGCTGTAGGGGTGAGAACAGGAATGATGCCAAGAGAGACAATTAACACGGGTGTGCTCTTGTCATTGTCAAAAATGAACTCCAGTGAGATTTTGCCTTGGAGAGAGGTGTGTATTCTCAGTGTACTGTGCTTTAAAATCATGCACACAGAACGGCTACATTGCTCCCACCTAATCTGAACTAATTTTGCAACTTTTTATGAATGAGATCCTAGAACCCAGCACATTTTCTACATATTCACTGCCACCGAATTGCAGACAGCCACTGTCAGAAAAATCCTCTGGCAATCCATTTAACCAGAAATAGATAAAATCTAAACATCACTTCGAACCTTTCTAAATATCACTGCACATGTAAAAATAGCAAGATCTTTATATATCAGATCCCAGTCCACCTTTCATGTCAGTGTTTTCTTAATCAAATGTAGGGTTTCTGGCTTTGTTTTGCCCAGGAGACCATGCAGAATAAATGGGAAGAGTTATCATAAAATTGGGTGAAATACAGACAGCAGCTACACACAGCTATGCTTAATGGGTTCTACAGTATTGTTTTCTGCACTAATTTTCCCAGATTCTAAGTTTATTCCCCTCTGCACTGAATGACAATGCAGGCTGGAATGAGGCTTTTCAGACTGAAACTCTATTTATGAGTTTCTTGGCCAAGAAAAGAGAAGAATAAAACAAACCAAACCAGAAATGCTGCTGCAGGGAAGGAAGCTGCTGCAAGCCATGGCTGCCTGGAGACAGCCCTGTCAGATGGCTGCCTCATGGAATGCTGCTGCTTAAAGTGCACGAGATAGATTCTGTCTCAGGCTGTCGCTGTTTCTCAGCCTCATCAGTGACATAGCCCAGCACTACCTGGCCAGGAAGCTTGTGTGTCATGCTCTCTTCCACTCCTGTCACAACTTGTCATTAGGAAGGAAGAAGTAAGGTTTCAGCTTTATTCCGCGTTGTTCTCCATAATGCCTTTTGTCAGATTGCAACTTACACGATTGCCTTCATTAACAAAGGGGAAGAAAAACAACATTAAAATGCCAGGTACTACTGCTGCATCTAAAAGTGTGTAACCTTTGGACAGTTAGTTAAATGTCAATGTCATTTAACAATAAATGAAAGAAACAGAAATTTACATTTGATGTAGCTGTTGTGATCCTTTGACTTCGGAAATAAGGCATCGATTGACCACTTTATATCATATTGACCATGAAAAGAACAAACATTTGTACTTCAAAACTAACCTCCTGGAAAGCAGGAGAATGTGGAGTGAAACTTTTGATCATCTTTTCCTGCTTTTTGTTGCAAGCTGCCTTCTGGCAATTCTTGGGCTTTTGGAAAATAACGAAGTTGAATCATGGCAAAGGAACAAAGATGTGATGAAACAGTTTCTGCTTCAAGGTCCAGTTTATCCATTTTCAGGTCAATCCTGTTGCCTAGAAAATTTGAAAACTCAGTAGAGTAAATGAGTTACATTACCTGCCGTGTGCCCACTCATTTCTTCATGTGGACTTTCTTATTCCCAGACCCAGGTTCAACTTTTTTAGGTGGATGCTCTCATCTAGGTTTTGCATTCATACCTTCATACCTAAACATGTTTCAGTTGTGGCATGACTATTGATTTTATACTTAAAGCGTTGTCCATCAAAAACCTGAGAAAGGCATGTTGAGGCTGTGCTAAGACAGTGTGTGAAGTGCTGCAGTGCTGGGAGGAGATGTTCCACCTCTGGGTCTTCAGCTCACCATGATGTCTTAACACACGCAGAGCTGAACTTCCTCTGCTGTGCTGCTGTTTGTTTTCTAGTGAAATAGACATGAAATGTTAGTGGTCTGTAAATGAGAGAGTTTATAATTTGATTTATGTAAGCCACTTTTTGGAGGAACACTTTTAAAACAAAATGTGGGAACTGCTGGCCCACATCTATGCCATGCAAGAGCATTTGAGCCACCCAGGAGGTGAGGTGTCATCAGGGAGGGAGAATGTGGCTGAATACTTCAAGGCGTAACAAGAGAAGGGAGAGAGCCAGAATTATAAGTGGAAGGTGAAGAGAACTTGCTCTTTTCTGTGTGGTAATTGTATAGGGGTGCTTTCAACTGAAAGCAATTTTGAGGTAGAATTCTGTGTTACATTTATTAAGGCCTTTAGGTGTGACACTTTTTCCTGCTTTGTCAATCCTTTGCTAAAATGATGTGTCAAAATGCCAGAGAACCTTACCTTTTCTTAAGCTATGTCTTCTGTAAAAAGCATCTTCCCTTGTATTCGCCTGTCCGTTTATCAGGACAATGACTATGCAGCAAGAGGACCCCATCAGCTGCAGTACAAGAAAGAATATGGCATTAGACCAGACCTTCTTCCCACCTTACAACAGTAAAATCGATACTGCAAAAGAAGAAATAAATGTATTTATTTCTATATAATAAAATGTATTTATTTGTTTCTGTATAATAGACATTTCATTTGTAAATCTGTGCATTTTTAGAGCAAAAATAAAGAATGAATGGTTAACATAGCCAATTTTAAGGAAGATAAATTTCCTTAATGGAGGCGAATAGCAGATACTCATCGCATTTGAACAGTCCAGTAGTGGTGATCTAATTTCTCTTTGCAACTGAGTCAGGCTGTGTGATTTTGTGTCTCACATTAAGTAAAATGGCAGCAAATGGGAGATGTTTTCGTCCACTGAGATAGTTCTTGTAGATGAGTTCTTCAACACAAATTGAGTAATTCTCTTTTTTTCTCTCTTGCTCTACCTACTTTATCTTTCTGGAAGATCAGTGTTTTTCCCATTACTCATAATGTTACAGGTTCTAAAGAAATAGATTGTAAAGTTTGAGTTTGAATCATGTCTTAATGATTTCTAAAGGCTAATTATGAAGATAATACTTTGGAAGCAAAGATAGGATTCTCTTTTTTTGTTTCCCTTCTGTCTTTCAGTGTCTTTTGTTAAGATAGAAAAGCAAGTCAGCAGTTACTTCATAGAGTTTGCAAACAGTTTTAATGTTTTAAAACTGCCTTGGAGTCCTGCTTGGACTGATTTTGGTGCTGAGGGGTAAGTGACAAGGAACCATGTTTGAAATTCTTTATTAGAGAAACATGTTGTGATTTTGATACATACTTGCTTTCATAGAATAATAAGTGGAAGACCTTTGTCTGTTTACAGAATGCTTGTATTGAAAGCCAATAATACTGTCACTTTCTATTCCTGAGAAACATTAATGTCATCCCCTTTGTCTGCTGCTGTCTTGCTCCGTTTCAAACCCCCTGTGTGATGACATTGGAAGCCCTCTTAAAATGGAATGTTTTGTGATAGTTTCATATTAAGAGGTGTTCTGTGATTTTTCTCATGAGTGCATTCAGCTGTCTGTGGCATTACCGTATATGCTAATATGCCATTATCATTTTCCACTTAAGAGCGGTGACAAGTAATACAGTCTTTCTTTCTTTCTTTCCTTGCATCTGCTACTGATTGCTTTATTTGTAGCCCTCTATATTTCTTTACAGTCAACATACTTGTTTTGCTGCACAGGTGAATTTCAGTTAACCAACCAATAAATTAACTGTTAGAGATGTTGCATGCTCAGCATTTATTTGTTATGCAAAAAGAGCATTTAGTAGGAAAGATGTGGGAATTGGTATTTAAACTGTACAGAATTAATAGCCCGAAGACAGCAAGTTTGAGTGTAACTTCTCAGAAAAAGCATGGACCTGGGACATTGGGGATATGGATTCAGTTTCTTGATCCGTCACTGGCCTGGTAGGATTTCTTCTGCCTCAGCTGCTTTAGCTGTATAATGAAGAGAAGTCTCCTGTTGTCCTTGGCAGAGCTAAGAACTGGTTTTGAAGTGTTATGGAAAGACAAGATACTATAAGGAGTAATTTAAATAAATCATTCAGTATGTAATTTTTAGAGCAGATGAAAGAGAGGCAGGGGAAAAAGATGAAACATGGAATAGTTTGATCCTGATTTCACAGGACTTTTACATTTGTGTAAATTCATGGTCTTTATTATAATTACTCCCTCTTGCACCAGTCTAACTGAGAGCAGAATCCAGTCAGTGTTTCCTAAATGTCTCCTAAAAGATGATGGATTCTGGGAAAACACTGATGTTCTGAAAGCAGTAGCTCAGCTTTTGAAACATGGGTAATATTGTCCTAGTCTGCGGGAAATAAATACACTGCACGAGAGTTCACTGAGAGGTTCAGTTGTGAAGACAAAAAAGGGATTTCATTCTGAACTTGAATGAAAAAGAAGTTGTTCTTTACAAAAGTTGAGCAAAAAAGAAGTAATCAGACGTTGGGGCATGTCAGAAGAAGGCAGCACTTCTGAGCAGGTACAAGGTGAACAGACTGAGAAATTAAAATGAAGAGCAAAACTCAAGCTAAGAAGAAGAAAAAGGCTCTGGTAGTTCTTGATCAGCCAGAAGACTCAAAAACACCTCAAAAAGAAATCAATGTTATTATTTGAAAGAATTCACAATTTTCAATTTTAGCTCTTTTCAAGATGTCTCTTTTTCTTAGACTTTTTGATTTTTGCCAAGAAACTTGTTTTTTTCTCCCTCTGTCAAAAAGTTTTCAGGCAGTTCTAAACACAGGCAGGAGACATCCTCTGTAGTGTTTAAGTAGAAAGCAAATGTTGAAAAGCTTGAAAGACAACCCTTGGTTAAGTGGAGTGACAGCGCAAGGATGAGCATTGTATGGTTGATGGATGATCCCCAGTTTGGTGGCTGAAACACCAAAAAGCTCAATGGGCAAGAACAGTAAAGGCTGATGCCTGGGCTAGCTGCAGATGTGTCCTCGTTTTTATTTACCCTGCATCAAATACAGCAGTAGGCAGCTTTATGGAGTGAAGTAGATAAAAGGAATAATTGTATCGTCTGTGAAGTCTGTGTCACTGTAGGATGCATGCAGTGGTGTAAAAATTGTGAGGGGTCCTGTTAGCTCCTAGAAGTAAAGGAGTTAACAGTAATGTGTAAGTACCGATTGTGATTTTGAAAGCAGGAAGGGATAGAGTTTCTCTGCTGTAATTCTAAACATCAAGTCTAAACTAGACATCTGAGCCCTTTAACAGGCAATGGAGAGAGAGAAAACTTCCCAAGTGTCACTTATGCTGTCCCAAGACAGGGGCTACCAGAGAATGAACCACTCACCACAGGCACTTTGCTGGGATAAAAGCTTCTCTGAGAGAGAGCAGCAGTGGGAAACAGCCTGCTCCCAAAGCGTTTGCTGTCTCAAAAGCCAGTCCTGCGGCAGCGTGTGTGTATGCTTTTCATCAGAGAGTAGTTGAATGCAAGCCATGAATTGACTTAAATAGGTAAAATAAGTAAGTACAGCAGTCTGGTCCTGACAGATATGACAGACCATCTTCAAGAAGAAAAAACAGTATTTGCTTGAGTAAGACATGGTCTTTCTTGTCAGATCCATGTTCTTTGGAAAGCGATACCTCCTTTTGCAGGATGATGAATGTGAGCAACTAGTAGATCTTTATTCCATTTTAAACGCTATAATGTGCTTCTGAAATATCATTAGTAAGTGTTTGCATTTACCTCTGTCCAGAAAATACAGCTCTTTATTGAATTTTCTTGGTACATCGTGAGCTCTGGACTTACACCAGTATTTGAGCTATGCTGAGGGAGAAGATACAAAATCCAGTTCTTCTGAATACCCTGTCTAACAAATGCTAGACAACTGTCTTCAACCAGGGCATTTCAGAGGACTTTGCACCATGTCGCAATCACTTTTCCGTGCATATTCTCCTTCTCATAAATAGGTATTCTTAAGCTGTAGCCACTCTTTGAATGGCTTAATGAAGCAAGTCACCATGTCCAGAGCATAAAGAGAACCCACACTCCCTCCGTGAGAGGATGCTCCTGCAGGATGTTGGGAAGTCATGTAGACATGCTGTAATTAATTTGCACATTCTCCTATAGCATTAAACAGCTGTTATTACAGAAGGACATGGATTTCTGCCCAGGTAGCACTCATGGTACAAGACGAGCACACAGATTGCTGCAGTAAACTCATGTGATATGCAACCTTATGTTTCAGTGTCTGTAGTTTTGCACTTGTGAAACTGAAGCCTTTTCAAGTCGGCAAGTTGCCAGCTCTCCCTTTGCACTGGTGGCATAGAATTTCCTCCAGAAAACCCTCCTTTCCATCTCCTTCTGAAAGAAACTGTGATGACTAGGAAAGGATCCACAATGTTGTTAAATGTTTTTGACTCTATGGTACAAAGACATAGGGCCAGAAAATTGTATCTTTGACTCCTGTTGGCACTCAAGCAAATCCAATAATTAGTTATGTTCCATAAACTAGGCAAAGCATGGCCTCCCTATGTTTTTCTGTGGAAGGGAGAAGTGTTAGTATTATTATTTCATGCCATTTTAAAACAATAATTAGTGTATCAGATTGTACTGAGGCTCAGGTCATTGCTCTTGAGTAGACAGCTCTACCCATTTTGTATCCTCTTGAATTCAGGGGGATATTGTTTGATTTCAGTTGGAGGTGACCCAACAGTTTTATTCAGTCAGAACATAATCATGTTTTTCTGGAAATAAAAAGGGGGAAAACCAATATCTTTAAATGAACTTTGAAATTCTAAATATGCTTAAAAATGGTTTCCAATCACATTCTATTGAGAAGTCTGTCAGATGAATGCTCAGATGCTCTGCAGAGCTCTAAATACAGTGTAAATTCTAGTGTGAGTGACTGGCAGTTTACCATACTTTTAGGCAAACTTTGTCCATTATTTCTTGGTGTATTACAAGGTCCTGGAACACAAACTGGGAGCTCTCAGTATCTATTCTTTGTGCAGACAGTGAGATGCGTGATAGTTGCTCCCCAGCTGTAAGAATTTCCCATTACTCCTACCTCCGGTATGCACTTCAGAGCAGTGATATCATGATGTTTAACACAGCAGGTTTGGAGAATAAGCTCTATTGGACATAATGGGCTGAAATGGAATAGTGTGAGCCAGTCTTGGTAAAAGTCTTTTGCTCACGCAGAAGGCACTGGGACTTAGCTGAGCAGTAGAGACTGCCTGACAGGCTGCAATTACTTCTGCCAAGTGCACCAGCCTGTGTTCTGAACCTTTGCTTAATGGGGACAGATCTGTTCTGAGTTATAAAAAATAAAATAAAACTGCCTCTGGTCATAGATACGACAGTATCTGTGCTTCTAATCAGGGTTCACTTCAACAGCAGGTTTTGCTTATTCATCCTACATAAACCCCAAAACGAGTTGAATTTCCTTCGTAAAAAAAACCCATGAAATGGAATAAATCTCAGCTTTAGTTTCCATGAACTCCAAGACAGAATTATCACTCCCGCTGATTGTGTGTGCCAGGTACACGCTGCTAAGACTTTCCTTCAGTGTATCTGTGGCAAAAAGACCAGTTATGCAGCAAGATTCCACTTTGGAGTCTCTGTATCATGCTTTGTTGTGCTATAGCAAATTGTTTTTGCAGCACACACTGATAGACATCTAGAGTAATATTCAATTAGGCTAATAGTTGCTTATTACATTGTTCTGCAAGAATCAGTAATTAAGAACCTCTCTGTATGGTTCAATCTACATTAATTAATTTCTCCTGCAGAATATATGCACCTGCCTGTTCTTCCTTTGGGATCACAATATGAAGTAAAGCTATTATGCAGGTAAACAAAAGAGATAAAGGATGACCTTTAACTTTGACACGATAGCCTGCAGAATTTGTGATTTGCCATCTGTCTAGCTGATCACTCCTAATAATGATATGCTGGATGAGAAGCTGATAGGAGGAAACAGAGACAGAGGCAGGTTGGAGTGGAGCAGGAATGACCTTCTAGCAACATGTGTGCTTATCAGGGCAGAAGGACTCATGTGTGGTCACACTTTAGGCCTCACTCTGACATCTGAAAACTTGGTAAACACTTGATTCCACAAGTGGCTCCACTGACA